>VMDO01009839.1:0-74876 GCA_007922755.1 Pedetes capensis
GTCAGGTTTCCAAACTGAGTATCGTGAGCAAAGGATGAATAAAAAGAGAATGGATTCATGCTAGAGCACATCATCAGGAACATCCAGAAGATAATGAGAAAATCCTGGGTATTCCAGAGAGAAAAGAATGAACTTTGCAGTACAGATGATTGACAATCAAGAGTCTTCTCTTGAAGGTGGGGGAAGCATAGGGGAGGGTAAAGGATAACCTATATGAATAATGTTTATCAAATTGCATATATGAAAATTGTCACAATGAAAAGCATGTCAAAATGAATCACATTATGATGTACATTAAAAATTTCTAATAATAAAAAAAGAGTCTTCTCAATGGTAATCCTTGGTAGATACTGGTAGACATTGGAGAAGAGTCTTGAAAATACTGAGAGAAAATTATTCCTAAACTAGAGATCCATATCTGGCCCATTAAGCATAGTATTAAAGTGAAGATATTTTCAGATATATAAGATCTCAAAACAGACACCTTTTAAGGAGACTTCTAGCCAGTATATTCCAGCAAAAGAAGAAAAGAAAAATATGCAAATCATGAAGAGCAAACATAAGATGGGGCCCAAGAACCAGAGGATCCATCATGGCCATATATTAGCTGGCCATGTTTTGCCTTTATTAGTTTATCTGACTAAACAGGCAAAATGAAGGCAATTGTGAACTCTCACAAGGATGTACACAAGTTAAGCATAATAAAATTAAAAATACAGATGAAAAAATAAGCAAACTGATAAATAACCATATATTATTATGACATTTCCAATTTCTCTGGAGATTTTTGGGATAAAACAGTTGCCATTATATATAATACAAAGAAAAAATTAGGAATAATTAGTTACTTTCAGTGAAACAAAAATTATATCCAATATAACAATGTAATTGACTCAGCTTTGCATAAGTCATTAATTATGGGATTACTGATGCTGACTAATTTTTATAAAATGAAATACACCTGTACTGGGTGGATGGAGAATATCAGGATAGTGTTTTTGTGGGAATCAAGGTGAATTTATGAGAGCTGCATTCTCAACTTCATTACTGGAAAATCAGTAGAGAATAGGTAACATTAAGCCAAAAATGCTTTGGAATAATTTTGAGTCCCTTCATAACTATTCAAAATTTTAGTAGCTTAAAATAACATTAGAGATTGATTATCTCCCCAAGTTTCTGTGGGTTAGGAATATTGGAATGGTTTTAAGGGGTTTCTTGTGAGTTTAAAAATATGATGTTAACCAGGGCTACAGTTATTAAGATTTGACTGATACTCAGGGATCTGCTTTAAAATGATTCACTCATGTGGACAGCAAGCAGGAACTCCTACCAGAAGGTAGGGGTCCTCAGTTTCCCTACATGGACTACTACATAATAGTTGTGTAATACTCAAGCCATGGCAGCTGCCTTTCTCCAGAGTAAATGAATCAAGAGAGAACCTGCAATAGGGAAATGTGTCTAATGACAAAGTCTCAGAAGTCTCAAGTTGCTGTTTTCACATTATGTTGGTGTTTACTGAGACTGCCCTATTTGGAATGGGAGAGGATTTGGCCAGAGTAGGGATATGAGGAGCAGAAGATCATAGGGACCATCTTGGATACTAGTTTCTCTCTCTGTGTGTGTGTGTGTGTGTGTGTGTGTGTGTGTGTGTGTGTGTGTGTTCAACATGAAGAAAATCCTAAAAACAATCATAATACAAGCAATAATAAGCTACAAGGATAGACATCAGTAATTTAAAAAGAGATATTTTATAATTACTAGTTTGAATAGTATTCCATGTCCGTGACCTCATCCTTCTGAAATGCTGGTGAATATTCAACTTATTCATTTGCTTGTTTTTATTATTGTTGAAATAAATCTTGATTTACTTAATGGTAAAAAAGGATACTGCCATTCAATTTTTCTATCTACTCTTTGACACCATTCCCCTGATGCAAGAAGGAGTAAGTACTTTGAACTGGCTGTTTTGTGTTAATGTCTTTAATAGAATTACAAAACTGCAAGTTAAGAAATAAAATGTTAGAGAAAACCTAAGTGGCAAAAATGATCCCAGAAAAAAGTAAAAAAAAAATGTAAGTAATATAAGCTGATGTGAATAATTTTAGAAAGAATGCTTTTTAGTAGAATATTGATATTACTAGACATTTCAGGAAATTAATCTGCCCACTTGATAATGGTTAGAAATTGGTATCTTAAGACATAGGTCTTTTTTCATCTACATATCTGTATTATATCAAATCAATGTAGCTTGCATTCTCACAGTAAAACGGAAATAGAATTTTAATGAAAGCTGGATTGAGTAACTAATATTCTTGAATTATAGTGCATGAAACACTCTCATGCAGGAAATGAAAGAGAGAAAGATAACTGAGATCCTAACTTTTCAGTAGGGGAATACAATAAAAATGATTATAGAAAATAGGTCATTTTCAAATTAGTATTTTGCACTTCAGGGGAAGAACATATTTTTCTCTTGTATAAATTATTTGGAAATATATTTCAAAAACTCCATCTAAGCAATGAACATTTCGAAAAGTAAATTAGTATCTTCAAGGGGATGAAATATAGCATGTTCAGAAACTCGACTCCAGCATGACAGTAATTATGGCTTTGTCAACATTTTTGCAATGCCTAGTTCTGAAACATTTCTTTCCTACCCCCATACCCTGGGTAATGTCAGAATTTAGTGTCTGTCCCAGGCTTTTAATACAAAGTTGACCTATGCTTTTCTTCTTCAAGTAAAACTCGTTTATAAAAATATAACTTTCTAACTTCTTTAAAATATTATATATGTAATTATTAAATTTTGTCTTTCTTCATTCCATCTACTGTAACTTAAGGATATGAGAATGTCATAGATTATTGAATTTAGATTATTGAATTTTAGAATTGAAATTTGAGTCATGTTTCTGTAGCTGTATTATGAGAAGGATATTTTGTTGTTGTTAGGTGCTGTTGAGTTGTATCTGACTCATAGCAACTCTCATAGAGTCTTCAATGGCTGATTGTTTCAGGATTGCCTTGGAGTGGATTGTCACATCCTTCTCCCATTTTTGCTGGGCTGGGAATCAAAGTCAGGACCTCAGAGACTGCAGAGCAGTGCTCTACCAACTGAGCTAATCCCAGCCCTTTATGACATGGAAATGGACCATAAATATTTGAAAAGCACTAGTTTTGGAGTTAGAAGACCTGTTTCATCCCAGCTACTTATTTATAGGATTGTCTTGAATCCTTGTTCAAGCACCTCCAAAAATACACATCTAAATTTTTGGGACACTTACTGACCTTGATGACGTCTAAAATCTTTGTAAACCTTAATTGCTCAAGGTTGAATCATGTTTAAGATGACAACTAAGTCTGGAATACATATCTACTGACTCTCAGTTTAGTATCTTTACTGATATTAGATATATGATTTTTAATGAGAAAATGTAATTAACTCAAATACATTTCTGGGAACATGAGCAGTATGAAAGGAAAACAGTGCCCACTGTGAGACTTTTCTGTGCTCCTCGTCAGGAATGTGCTGAGATGGTGGGAGATATATTTAACCAACACCCATATTTTTATATCCATACAGCTATGTGTGTGGTTTGATTTCATCTTAATATGAGCAAATTATCATCTTGAGGAAGCATAAAATACTCTGAAATGGATCTATAAACCTTTGGTAGCCATTTATTAGGGATTTTCTGCTGGACCAAAAATGGAAAGCCATTCTCTAATTCAAGTGTTTGATTAGACTTGGAACAGTGCTTTACATCAGTGTAATGCTTATCCTGTGAGTCTCTAGCCAGTTATTTGCAAGACTGTTCCATAAATGCAATTTAGCTATCAGACCCCAAGCCAAAGGTCTTATTTTTTCTGTGAAATCCACTATAAAATGCACCATTATAATAATTTCTTTTTGGGGGGAGGGTAATCTTTTTTTGTGCTACTAGGGGTTGGACCCAGGGCCTCGTGCTTGCATGCTTTTCAAGTGCTGTGCCACTGAGCTGCACCTTCAGCCCACTATTTTACTTTTTGAGACAGGGTCTCACTAAATTATGCAGACTGCCTCTGGCCTCGAACTTGTGATCCTCCTGCCTCTGCCTGCCGAGTCAATGGGATTACAACATGTGCTACTATACCAGGCCATTATGGTAATTTCATTTGCATATGTCTTCCACATATATAGTGAAGTAGATCATATCTCTCTAGTTCTTATTTTTAAAAAAGCTAACATGATATCTTCTGTCAGAATGGAAATAATAAACCATATGTTTTGCAGGTAGATAGATCTTACTATAAACCTGATTTCTGCACTTCTTAGCTATTGTGATACTGACCAGGTAACTTAATGTCTCTGAGCCTTAATTTTTCCCCTATAAAATGATAACAAGTATACTTCTCTAACAAATCTATGTGTATATATTTATATTCCATGTAAAATTACATAAATTATGCAATAGAGATATTGGTATGCCTAACAAAGTTAGATGCATTAAGATGCTAAACACGTGTCTTTTTTTTCAACTTGTATCATTTCCCATTCAGTCACGATAGAAGCATTACAACTGTTAATTTTAGGAATATTCTTACCACCAGGCAGGGTTGATAAATCAAATGTGTGAGATGGGACATAAATCAAAGGATATGTGCCTTTGTTGAATGATTGTAACCGTGACTGCTACATGACTTTCATTCTTTGCAGCTGAGAGAGTGCGCATTTAGCCAAGTGCTCAAGGAATTACATTTCCATAATGTGCAGTGGTTTGTTTCTGTGACTTGCTACTCAAGTAACTTCTAGGAAAGCCAGATGCTGTTACTGTATGCTATTCTCATAAAGACAGAAAGAGACTCTCTCCATTCATAGAAGTTCTTGATTTGAAGTCTCTGGCTTGGTAGCAGGTGGGTAAGAGTCTCATATCCATGAATGAAATTCAGGAAATTCCAGACCTTAGTACAGGTTTTAATAAGTACCCAGAGAATATTTGGGCTGTGATTTAGCTCAGTTGGTAGAGCGCTGCAATGCTGTCTCTGAGGTCCCGAGTTCAATTCCCAGCACCGCAAAAATGGGAGAAGTACCTGGCAATCCACTCCCAAGGCAATCCCGGAACAATCTGCCATTGAAAACCCTATGAGGGTTGCTATGAGTCGGATACCGGCTTCATGTCACCTAACAACAACAACAAAACAACATTGACATACATATTTGTGGTTCCTGATTTAATAAGCTGTCAGAATATAATTTGATCCTCAATATATATGAATTCTTATGTGATTGTATCATCAGATCAGTTCTTTGCCTTTGTCACCAGGATTTTTTTATGCTACGTAGTTCCAGTTGGTTTATATACCAACTGGCTCTCCATTTTGTAAAATCTGCATGGTAATTCAAAGGGGTTCCTTCATAGACCAGACTTATTCTTCTAGTGTTCTCTCTTTTTCCATTTCAATTCCCTAACTCAAGCCTTCATCATAAGTGAATCATTCCCTGACAGCTTGACCAAATATTGCTAAGATATATTCCTTCTTGGAGACTCTTTTACAATTAGAGTAGATATCTTACAGTCTCCATTTGCATGCCCATGAAAACAAATCCTAAAGCATGGGTTGGAGTATGAGTAGAATAGTTTAGAGGTGATCTTAAGAAACCCTATTGGAACATGTAAGGAAAGATAACAAAAATAATAAGGTATACATTGTTGAGCATGTTAGCACTGTGTGCAGCTGGAATGTATTGCCTCTGAGGAGCTCTGGAAGATGGTACAGAGCATACACTTCCCAGTGACCTCTACACCTACTCACAGTAGAGAGAAAGGTGGGCTCAGTCCCGAGTTTAAGAGTTATCCCAGTGGCATTAGTTACAGAGCACTTCTGTGGGTCAGAGCAACACAGATGTTTTCAGGTGAAATTCACAGCATGTATCGAAATGGTGAAGCCAAGGGGATGTGAGCAGAGAGATGAAATGCTGAATATAATCACCTTTTAGACATATTTCTCATGCAATTTTAGAATTTGAAAGAACTTCAGAGGTTAGTTGTCAACTTATTACTTTTTTACGTTTGTTTCTTTTTTATTAATATTCAAAGCCACAAAATATATACTGAGTTCTCAAAAAACTGCTTAAAAAACCCTTTAATTTTATTCCTGGTTTATCTTTACATCTTTGTTTTTTTAAGTAAAATATCCTTCTACTTTATTTTACTCTTTTATTCTATTTTATTTTATTTTATGTTATTTATTTTTCTCCCTTTATTGGTAAGTGTTGGTGGGGTACAGTGTAATGCAGCATTGGCTTTTTCCATTATGCAACTGTTACCTCATTTTTGGTTACACTTTTATTGATTTACAAGGTTTATGGAAATTTTGACTATAGTAAAACTCAAATGCATATTTGGGTTATATTCCCCTATTTTTCTCATGTTCTATTGAGGTTGCCTTGTTTACATTGAGGTTATTCTATCCTCATTTATCCCTCTACATTGATTCTCCTCCCCATCCCACCTTTTGCAATCTTCACTTCCCTTCGCCAGTTCCCTCCCACCTTTCTACTGTTTGTTGTCTCTTCTTTAAGTTTATCTATGCATTTGCAAAAATGGGAGAAGCACCTGGCAATCCACTCCCAAGGCAATCCTGAAGCACTCAGCCATTGAAAACCTTGTGAGGGTCTCTATGAGTTGGATACTGACTCAATGGCACCTAACAACAACAACAATGCATTTTTATATATCAACTTACATACAGGATTTTTTCTTCCGTTGAGTAATAGTTAGCTCCCACATATGAGTGACAATATACAGTATTTTCCTTTTGAGCTTGTGTTCATTCACTTAAGATGATGTTCTCCAGTTCCATCCTTTTTGCTCCAAAGGACATTATTTCATTTTTTATTGCTGAGTAGTATTCTGTTGTATGTATGTACCATAATTTTATTATCCATTCTTCTGTTAATGATCACATTGGTTGGTTCCATATCCTTGCTACTGTAAAGAGTGCTGCATTGAAAATGTAAAATAATTTTTATAAAAAACTTATATTTTAAAATATCTTGTTATTATTAGCTATAAGGATGTTATAATACTTACCTTAATTCTAGAATGTCATCACAAGCAAAATACTTGTTCACTGGGTAACTGCATTTTGCTAGCCTATGAACTGTTTGCTTAGAGCTGTCCAGTAGAATGAAGGAGTAACATCTATGTCCATGGATTCTTAAATTGATAGAATTTAGTTGAGAAAGTTAGTGAAATGCAGAGACTAGGGCCACTTTCAAGCAACATACCCTTCACCCTTGTATTTTCCTTTGTGTTGGCTTATTGTTTTCCTTCTCTTCTCCATACAGGTGCTTTCAGAATCATCACTGGTGCTGAAGAGAGATGAAAATATATTGTGTCTGTAAATGTTGGTTTGTTTGTTTTTTGTGGTACTGGAGGTTAAACCCAGGGCCTCGTGCTTGAATGCTTTGCACGTGCTGGACCACTGAGCTGCACCCAGAGCCCCCCCCCCCCTTTTTTTTACTTCTTGAGACAGGGTCTCGTTAAATTAGGCAGACTGCCTCTGGTCTTGAACTTGTGATCCTCCTGCCTCCACCTCCCAAGCCTCTGGGATTATAGGCGTGCACCACCGCGCCTGGCTCTGTGTCTATAAATGTTCAAAAACTTATTAAGAACAATCAAAATCCCAAGAACAGTGATATGTGCCTGTAATCCCAGTGATTTAGGAGGCTGAGGCAGGAGGATTACAAGTTCAAGGCCAGAGGCAGACTATGTAACAAGGAGACACTGTCAAAATTAAAACAAAACTAAACAAAACAAAACAATTGGCTTGGGGTGAAGCCTAGGGTAGAGAGCACTTGCAAAGTGTATGTGAGGCCTTAGGTTCAACCCCCACCCCAATTACCACAAAAAACAAAAACAAAATAAAAACACCATTTAAATAGAGAAATATCTAAGAAATAATTGGAAAACAATTAGGAATAAATAACAAAAATTTTAAAGGATTAGGGAATGTCTCCATATGTGAAGTCTGCAGCTGTAGCCCTGTGGCATCCGATCCCGTCAGATCTCGGAAGCTAAGCAGGGTCGGGCCTGGTTAGTACCTGGATGGGAGACCGCCTGGGAACACCAGGTGCTGTAGGCTTGGAAGAAGGACCTGGCAACCCCCTCCCAAAAATCAATCTGCCATTGAAAACTCTATGAACAGCAGAGAAGCACTGACAATAGTGTTTCCTCTGTTGTACAGAGGGTCGCTATGAGTCGGATACCGACTCGACGGCACCTAACAACAACAACAACCATATCTGACAAAATAAAGTTATATTAGCTGTAGTGTTAGAAAATGAAAGTAAAATTTAAAATTATTTAAAATTATTAAATAAACCAAATGAAGTAATTATATCCAACACTGAAATTTATAAAAAGTACAAGAAAAGGAATGCAAAAGTAAAGGACTATTTAATAGTAGGTTCATAGTTATGAAATGGATCGCAGTTTAATTGTACCTGAAATTTTGCAGGCAAAGAACTATATTAATTCAGTCAATTTTAGCACATTATTTTTCTGTTTCAGACTAGTTTAACCCCACCCCAAATGACATTATTTACCTAATTTGATTGAACAACTATAAATTCTAAAATAGCAAGGGGTGATAAAGAGTATCACTTGTGGAACCACAAGTTATATAAATACAAATTCTCCTCATAAGATCATAGCATTACAAAATAAATGTGTTCTTTTAGTAGCTGCAGTTATCTATGAAAGTATAAATTCAAATGTAAGGATATCTGTTGAAGAAAATTGGTAGAGAAATGCATTTCCAAATATAAAGAAGATGTTCAAGCAGTGAATTTTATATTGAATAAAAAGCTAGAAATCACTGCTTCAAATTGAAAACATATTTCTTTAGTATCAGTACAATTATTTATGGAGATTAAGAAACTTAATGCCAAGTATAATATTTTGGAAAAAGGGAAGGCTTAATTAATTAACATGGAATTAGACATTGTATTTTAGAATCCTTTTCCTTTTGCTTTCCAGAGAGAATTTAAATTGAAATTATAGCAGAGAATTGGGTTTTATGGTTTACTCAGAAAGAAATAATGTTGTATATATTAATTATATACAGATGAGGGACATATGGAATTAGTTTGAGTTGTTCAACTGATCATTTCAAAAATTAGAGTCCTTCTTCTCCAATGCAGGACTTGTGAAATTGTTGTTGTTGTTAGGTGCCGTCGAGTCGAGTCTGACTCATAGCGACCCTCTTAGGGTTTTCAATGGCTGACTGTTTCAGGATTGCCTTGGGAGTGGGTTGCCAGATCCTTCTCCCATTGTGAAATTATTAGGAATTCTAAAATATTCAGACATACTTAAAGTCAATTGTGGTTTAGATGAATTAGGAAAATTACTCAGATTGCATAAACCATAAATTAGCTTTGGGAGCTCAACTTTGAATAGCCAGCTTCATTTTATTTGGGCTATGCCAGGATGCCCTTGATGCTCATATTATTTATATGAGATATATCATGCTACAGAAAAAAGAAATAGAAAATGTTACATTTTTCCATTTTCCAGATGAGATAACTGAGCTACTGAGAATTAAGTATCATAGCCATGGTTATGTTCCTAGTATGAAAGGAACTTGCTTTATCCCTTCAGTGTCTCTGCTTTAGTCTAAGTAAGAATATAAACATCAACATCCCCACAAATGGATTTTTATTCAGAGGAAATAAAAACTTTTAAAGTATATTACCAATGTAAATTAAACAGTTATTCATCCCCAATGGTATTTATCACCATTTGCAATACTAGTACAGGTTATTTTTCAGCCTTTTCCCCTTTGATGCTCTTCATAGAATTTGATGAAGTAGGCTAGCACCTCTCTCTGGTCCCCATGATCCGATCCTTCTGTCTTCTAGAACAACTGAGCCCTTTAATTGACTTCATATCCCTTTGATGGTTAGGAGTCTCTGATTCCTATAGAGACTTCTCTTCCAACTTTCCAATTAATGCTGGTAGTTTCTAGTGTGTCATTTTTATGCTACATATTCTCCTTGAACAATTGCTTGTCTTCAGCTACCATTTCATGCTACTGACTCCAGTTCTGAGTCAGTCCAACTCTGGTATTTCTCCAGAAATTTAGAATAGTATGTTCGACTGTCCACTGGAAACCAGCAGGGAAAGCTTCATGTATACAAACTTGATCTTATATTCTCATAAACCTGCGCTTATACCAGCCATCCATACTAGATTCCTCAAAGACCAGCTTGATAATTTCCTCTTATTCACATGCCAACATCGTAAACCTAGTTATCAATCTTGGCCCATTCATTACCTCTTTCTTAATTCTTGAATATGTATGCATTAGCAGTGTTTCCTGGTGCTAGAATACAAACGTAGAGATGAGCAAGTACTGTCCTTATGAAGTTGATATTCTCATTTTGGAGCTGGAATGAAGAAGATAATAAATCTGGAGAAGATGAATAGTATGCTTTTGAGACAAATCAGGGAGATGTATCTCTCTTTTGGGTGCTGGCTGTGGAGTATTATTAATATACTGTTAAGATTAATATTAGTGTTAATGAAAGGCATTTTAAAAATTTCTTATGTATGTAGCCCTTCTACAGCTTATTTTTATGCAATGCAAGACTAGTGTTAGGGGATAGGGTGATTTGATGCCCTGATTGACAGGACTTGGGCTTTGTCTTGTGACTCTGGCTGTTTTGAATGGAACAACTGTTACCAGTGAAGCCACCCTTACATTAGCACCTGCTATTGTAAATACTCCAAGGACATCTGGAGGAAGCTACAAAACTAGAACTATTTACTACAACTGCAGCTCCTGAAGGTGCAATCCCAGCTATGGCTGTTTTAAACAGTTTGTAATTTGCCCTTGAATTTTGGTGTTAAGAGCCTCAGTAAACTCTAGGTGATCCTATCTTCAACCCAGGCCAGAGGCGGAACACTACTCTTGCTGTGATTGGGCAAAAAAGACTGCTATGATTTGTGTAAAAGGGACTGTTATGATTGGGCAAAAGGGACTGCAGTGATTGGAGAACTTCTGTGATTGTTGATAACACAAGCTGCCTTCTCTGTGATTAGTGCAAACTCTCCTCTGGCTATACAAGAAGGCTGCTCAGCTCACTCAAGATGAGATGGACAAGAAACACCCGTCTGTACTGCCCCCTGGTCTTGCAACACTACGCCCAATAAAAGTCTTCTCTCAACAGGCCTTTACTTTTAGTAGTGTGGGCTGAGGTAACATGAAGAAAAAAGCAGTGGTGATGGCAGAAAAGCAGTGATGGCAATGGAAAGAAATGGCAGAGACAGTGGAACAGGAACGGCAAAGACAGCAGAGCAGCCAGAATGCTGAGCTGCAGAAACAACAAGGGGCTGAGTACTTGAGAGCTGAAGAGTTAAGGCTGCAATACCAGTGACCAATAGCAGCAAGAGAAGCAGTAGCAGCAGAAGAGCCATGACTCTTGCCTCTCAAGTGGCAGCAACAGTGACAGAGGCCATAACAGCTGAACAGTTTGAGAGAACAACCAGGGCAGGAAGAAGAGATGGCGAAGAGAGAGGAAAAGCAAAAGAAGAGAAACTGCAGACCTTTGTCACCGGCAGAGTTCTACTTCCCAATGTTTAGACAAAGGGTCTCAGACCCTAGGCCCAGAAACTGTAACACTGACTACTGTTCTGAACTGAGTAATCCTGACAGGCAGTCCTCCTCAGAAGCTAGAACTCCAGCTATTGTCTAGGGATGAGGAATCTCAATACCTAGCCACACCTGCTAGCTATCTAGCTCTGTATTTCTTTACCCCCCTCTTTTATCTTACTTTTTACAATATCTGTCTGCTCAGTATGAAATTTAAATGATTATTTAGCTTTCCTGTTTCTTCAAGCTTCAAGACAGATGTCATTTGTCCACCATCTCTGACTCCCCTCCCGCAGAGGCATTTCTTACCTTTCTATTTCATGGACTAGTTTGAAGACCATTATTTGTTCCTCTTTAAAGGTCTGTAGAATTCAGGGTATGTTCAGCCCTGGGCTTTCCTTCGATGGGAGAAGTTTTATTCTTCAATCTAACTGTTGTTACAAATCTGCTTAGGTTATTTATATCCTCTTGTTTTAATATTGGTAGGCCATTGTCATTGTTGTTAGGTGCCATTTATTGGAGGAAGACTCATTAACAACCTGCGTTATGGAGATGACACAACTCTGCTTGCTGAAAGTGAAGATTTGGTAGGTCCTGTGTTTTTCTAAATGTATCTATTTCTTCTAGATTTTCCAATTTATTGGAATATACGTTTTCCAAATATTTCCTGTTGATCCTGTGGATTTCATTGATATCTGTTGTAAGGTTCCCTTTTTCATGTCTACTTTTATCAATTTGCTTTTTCTCTCTTTTGATTAGTTTAGCTAATGGTTTGTATTGTTTCTTTTGATAGTAATTTCTAATTTTATGCCATTATGATCTGATAATAAATAAGAAACTACCAGGTTTTCTTTTTTTAATTTCTTCAGACTTGCTTTATGGCCTAAAATGTGATTTACTTTTGAAGAAAATTCCTTGGACAGCTGAGAAGACTGTATCTTCACATATGTAGAATGGACTATTCTATAGATGCCTGCCAATACCATTTGATCTATAGTCCAATGTTCTAGAGTTCTTAAAAGTGTGATCATGCTTTTTTATTGTTGTCTGAATGTAATATGTCTTTGATTTTTTCTTCAATTCCTGAGATCCTTTCCTTTGCTTAATTTGGTCAATTACTAAAGCATTCCACTGTTTCTTTTTTTATTTATTTATTGAGTTTTTCATTTTTAACATTTCCTTTTTTCTTTTAAATCTCAATTTTCTTGCTGAATTTCTCATCCATGTTGCTGACTTTTAATCCAGGTTTTAAATTGACTTCCTTACTTTATTCATCTGTTTATCTGAACCCTCTTTGAGGTATTTGATCATTTGTAGTCTTTCGAATTCCCTATCCAGCATTTCAGGGATTTCAATACCTTTGCATTTAGTTGTTGAGGAATTATGAGTGTTTGAATGAGTTATAGTGGTTTTTATATTTCTTTTGTGTATACAATGCAACTATTGTGTCTATTGGCATGGATATCTCTTTCCATTTTATATTCTTCTTTCTATTTTATTAAAAGGGGTTCATAGTGAGCAGCCTTCTCTTAGCATCCATTCCCCACTACCACTCAAAGCAAAGAAAGCAGACAGTAGGAACAAAAACAATAATTCAAAAACAATAAAGGTATTTAAATGTAGTGGATAAAAGGAAATAACAAGTGCACCTCCGACAAAGTTAAAAAAGAAAACAATTATGACACTTATTGGACAAATGAAGGGTTTAAAATTATTAAAGATATTAATAAGTAATAAAAAGAATGGGGGATGAGGAAAGGGAAAAGGAGGAAGCAAGGTAGGAAAGAGGAAAAATATATGAAGGGAAAGCATAAGAAATAATAGTGAGGGAGAACACAATAAAATATGTATAGAGATAGACAAACAAAATACTCAATATTTTATCCTTGCTGAGGAGAAGAGGATGGACTTTCCCCCCACCCTTTCCTTTATTTGCTGTGGGAGGGGACTTCTCTCCAAAGTCCAAAGTACTTAGACCAGACATGGCTGTTGGTAGGCTAAGCCCTGCCCTTCCTTCCTTGCTGGGTTGATTTCCTGGCATTGTTTTCCCCATTGTTTTCTGTAGGCAGGTTTACTAATAACTAGTATAGGAGCCATCCTCCTACTGCTCCCACCTGCTTAGTCCTAGGACCCCTCATACCAGAGGCACTCGGCTTGTGCAGGTTGGGCATGGGAAGTTCCTGAGCACTGAGTGCTTTCCACCACATGTCTTTAGCTTTCTAAAAGTGTACCAAACCGTCAGAACAAAGCAGTCTGTGCTGACTGAGCAAAGCCCAGGGCTCAGATTGATCCTGTGTGCCATGCCTTGAAGTTCTGTGTCCTAGCTCTCCCACTTGTTCCTCCCACAGCTAGGCTCTCTCCTGTTGCCAGAATTTAGGCTGCAGCTCCCCTGTTATGTTCACCTTTGGCTTTCCACTGCTGCATGGCTCACACTTCTTACCCAAATAGATCAGTGTCTATGAAGCTGAGGTCAAAGTTACAACCAGTTTTTTCGGTCCACATTGATTCTTGGGTAGTTGCTCACTTGGAGTAGACAAGGCCTTTGGGGTTTAAAGATATAAAAATTTAGAGTCTTCTGCAATCCATGGCTGAAAGATTTGACTCTCCTAACATGATTCCCTCTCCACTGAGCCAGTGAGCCGGATAGGAAGTTCAGGGATCCTCTTCTCTATGGTGTGCCTGCTGCACACTCTGCTGATCTCCTGTCTTAAACTTTTATTTTTGGAGGTTCTCAATGTTTTCCTTTTCTCTTTTGCTTGCAGCCCATCTGAGATGGCAGATACTCCCTCTTCCTTACCATTTGGCTCAGCACTCTGTGTTAGGATCCATTGTTTCTTTTATAAATCTAAAGTTAAATATTTCTGAATTTCACCTGGTCTCTATATACTATTTACTGTTGCCTTCCAGTACCTTTCCATGCCACCAGCCTCTCCCTGCAACCATACACATGACATTTTTGCTTCAGATTCATGGAAACACAGAAAATTTCTGGGTATCTCTAATCCACCATCTTCCTTCCAAGTGTTTTATTTCTTTGATAGTAAGGAAAGCTCTATTCATAAGTATACTGGGATGACAGGCATAAATTGGAATGCATGGTCAGTCCATTCTATGGGAGCCATTTCTTATAGAAAGACATATTTCTAGATAGCGTAAATCTTCAACACCACCCTAGACTGAAATACCATTCTGAAACATAATTTTCCCTCCATATCTCAAAAAGCCATTAATATCATCTAGGGATAGAAAGATGGTGACAACTAATATATGACATAAAATCTTTTCTATATGTACTTTGATAAGTCAAAAGACTAAATACATACAGAATTGCAGTTCATGAACATCTCTTCTTGAACCATAATGTAACAATGAACTTTTATACTATTTTAGGTACTGTTACCAACACTTCTTATTTTGGCTATCTTTTAAATTTAAGTGCTAGCTTTCAGAAGTCAAAAATAAGCATGAATACAGCAATTATCCTCCTACTATAAAATACTACAGTTTTAATTATAGTAACTATTTATAGCTATAAATTTTCCAATGCCTGATATTTTACTTGTGTTTGATAATAAATAAGCTGTGTTTTGTTATACACAACTAACACAATGCATGAAGTGTATCTAAGTATGAAAAATAGGAAGCTGAGCCACATTAATTTTAGGGATAGATTTTTTTTCAATTAATTACACTGCCATATAGTCTTTTAAGTGTCTGTAGTTTGTATGCTTTTCAATGGCATAGGAGATATTTTAAACATTTAAGGAATATTTCCATAATGGAATTACATAATGTAAAATCTATCATGTGAATTTCAGAGTGAGAAAATAATTTTGAGCGTATTTTTCCAATTCCGCTAAGGTTTCTTAAAAGGGCTAAGTATCACATGGGATGCTATTTATTTGTGTTTGCTCAGTGGAAACTAGAGATCAATTCAATTGGCTCTTGAGCACCTACTAATATCTTCTTAACATTTATTACACTAACATTCATGACTCTATTCTTCTATGGTAAACAGAATATAGTCCTTTGTTTTTTGGATATTTCCCTTTCTACAATGTAAACTTTATTATAAAGAAAATATCATTGCCAAAAGATAATGATTGCCTTTAAGAATAAATGAATAACTGTTATTGTTGGTAATAGTGGTGGTGGGTGTGCATGTGTGTGTGTGTGTATGTGTGTGTTAGGGAAGCATTACATTTCTTTTTATCTCTACTGTTACCTTAACATATATGAATGCTCTATGAATAGCATTAACTTCCTCATGTTAGAGTTAAATCACTTCTTTTCAAAGTGTACTTGTACAATAACATCTGGCCCTTAAGGATTCCAGTGAAAAATCTATTTTGGAAATATTAAATATTTTTTCACAAAATATATTACCATTTCCAGAAACAGGTGCAAAACAGGAAACATTTTGTGTAATATTGATGCTAAAAAGTCAGAAGCATTTTCAAAAGTATCTCATAAAGTAACCCTCAAAAATTGAACTAAACAGTAGCTCCAGCTGTTAAATTAGTTTGAGTGGCTTCAAAAATACATGGTGATAACACAGTATCCTTGAGATGAAGATAATAGATTCAGGCTTCTCCTGAATCCTTCACCGAAATCATTTAGGAGTAGTTGCTGGAAAATCTGTCCCATTGATTATCAAGTCAACTGAAATAAAAATCTTTAAGAAACAGAATGCTCCATAGGTGTTGAGTAAAAGAGCATGTTCTCTGTGTGTAGAATGCAGCATGATCTATTTCCTCCCATTCGGTGTGTCCTGATTACTTTCATTGAATTGAACTTTTATCTTTTAATTAGAATAGGACACTTCCTCAAACCTCTAAGCATGGTATATTTTTGTTCATGATGTTGGTAAGATTTTTGGTCTATTGGAAAAAGTGGTTTTTAAAATTGAGGTTAGCTACAAGCTACTTTGTTATTGTTGTTAGGTGCCATTGAATCACATCTGACTCATTGTTAGGTGCCGTTGAGTCGGTATCTGACTCATAACGACCCTCATAGGGTTTTCAATGGCTGAGTGCTTCGGGATTGCCTTGGGAGTGGATTGCCAGGTCCTTCTCCCATTTTTGCGGTGCTGGGAATTGAACTCAGGGCCTCAGAGACTGCAGCACAGTGCTCTACCCACTGAGCTAAACCCCAGCCCATCTGACTCATAGAAGCCCTCATAGAGTTTTCAATGGCTGATTAATTCAGGGTTGCCTTGGGAGTGTATTACCAAATCCTTCTCCCATTTTTGCTGTGCTGGGAGTCAAACCCAGAACCTCAGAGACTGTAGAGCGGCTCTCTACCAACTGAGCTAAATCCCAGCCCCACAAGCTACTTTAAGATTCTTATAAAACCATGGAACCAGAAAAATACAAATAAGTACATAAACATCCAGATTTGCATAGAACTCTAGGGGATAAGAAACCTTGCATCCCATCTTTGGATCCATGGATTACAGCTTTAAGACTTTCTTTCTATGAGGCTTGAGTCTTTACCCCTGAGAATGTGTATTAGTCAGTTTTCATTCTTGTAGCAGAAAAAAACAACACAAACAAACATATGGAGGAAAATGCTTATTGGAATCTCAGAGAAATTAAGTCCTTTAAGGCAGAAGGACAGGCATGGTGAAGGTGGAAGCAGGGCCTGTGGCAGAATACTTAATGTCATCATGGGGCAAGAAACAGAGAGCTTCCTAGAACCACAGATATATATATGAAACCTCTAAAGGCCTGTCCCCAGTGACCAGTTCTGCAAAGCTATTCCTATCTCCCAAAGTTCCATGACCTCCACAAACAGCACCACTAGTTGGAGAATGAACATTCAAGTGCATGACTTTTAGGGGACATTTTATATTCCAATTGTGTCTCTCCATTCCTATCTCCCAAAGGTCCATGGTCATCTCCTAATGCAAAATGTATGCAGTCCAAACTTAAGAGTCCCTAAAGTCTTATCAGTCACAACTGGATTTAAAGTTCAAGTCCACAGTCTCCACTGAGGGTCAATCTAATGTGGCTGTGGGCCCCTAAAAACAAAACAAAACAAAAATCATGTTATACACTTTCAACATATAATGGCACAGAGTAAGCATTCCTGTTCCAAAAAGGAGGAATGAAGACACAGAAAGGAAAGATTGGTCTATAGCAAGACCAATAACTTGCTGGGCAAACAAATCTCATAGTTCAAGTCTGACATCTGGCATCCGGTGTCATCTGGGCTCAAACAGGCTTGCACAGCCCCACCCTTGTGACTCTGCTATTTGCAGTACCAGTGGCCCTCCTGGACTGGATACACTTTCTGCTAGTAGATTCCCTTGGCAAATGTTTCATGGTGCTGGGGTCTCCATTGCTCTTTTGGCTCCACCCACAAAATTTCAAACACCAATCCTTCAGGGGATCTCCAAAGGGCATCCAACTCTGGTACCCATTGCCTATGTTACAGGCTATCTTCTGAAATTTTGATGGCAGCCTTTATAGCTGCTTAACTCTTGCATTCTGCATGCCTGCAAAACCAGCACCACATGGATGAAGCCCAGAGTTACTACTAGCCCAAGAGGTAGCTAGGCCCTTTTGGACCATGGCTTCCATGGCAGCTTCTTTATGCTTAGGTTCAGAAATCATTTTCCTGGGGGACCTTTTTTCAGCAGTGTGTCCCAGAGACAGTCATTTTTCAGACACTCACTTTTCAAATGAGTTTTTAGTCTTGAATCTTATAGTCTTAGGTGGAGGAGGTCTAGAAGACTCCTCTGCCTCCAGGCCATCTTTGTAGTTCTCTTTAATGGTGCTTATCATTTTAACAATTATGACCTCCTTGACCAAACCTTCCCTGTTCTCAGTAAATTTAGAAAACCCTCACCCTCACCACCGTGGATTTTTGTGTCTTTAAACTGTATGATTTTCAGATCTTTTGCTGTGCCTTTTGCTGTATTTTCTCATTATATATCTGGCTGAATGCAGCAAGCAGCAACAGACATATGGCCTAAAGATTAGGTCTTATTGATATTTTTTCTGTCAGGTTCACTAATCCATTACTTTGAAAATCAGCCTCATTGAAATCTTTAGGGGAAGGGCAAAACATATACAGGCTTTTTGCCAGAATGTAAGATGAGTGATCTCTAGTCTAGTGGCCAATAGAGTCTTTATTTTTCTCTGAAACCCTGTATGATCTGCATATGTATCATCAAGGACATTCTAGTCTTCTTTACTCTCTTCAGTACTACTACACAAGCCTTCCACAGCTTCTCTTACCTACATCTCCAAACTCTTCCAAACTCCTCCTGCAAATGAGTTCCAAAGGTCCAAGGATCACATGGTTAGATTTTTCCACAGCAACAACCACTCTCTGGTACCAACTTTCTGTATTCATCAGCTGTGGTCACTGTAGTGGAGAAACAACCAAAACAAGCTTATAGCAGGAGAAATTTATTGGATGCTCATAGTTAGAGGATCATTCTATAATAGTGACAGGGAAGCCATGGCTGTGGCAGATGTCATGGTAGGACAGGAAGCAGAAAGCTTGCGGGGTTGTAGGTCCAGAGTAAAAAACTCCAAAGCCCACTTCTAGGGAGTCAATTCTGCATAGCTAGATCCTGTGTCCCAAAATTTCCATAGCTTCTGTAGACAGAGCCACCAGTTGAGGGCCAAACATTAAAACATATGACCCTTAGGGGCATTATAAGTTCAAATAATAGCACCATGTTGCTGTTAGATGGCTATAATGCATTATAGAAGCTTAGAAGCTCATATTTTTAATGTATTTGATAGGATATAATATTGTAAAGTTTGACATTTCTCATTGAATATACCTATATAAAGTCATGACATATTCTAATTTTTCACATTTTTAAGTCAGTATACAAAGAGCTATATATTTTTAAGTACCTCAATTTAGGGGAAAAAAAGGAACCCTTACGTACTATTGTTAGAAATGTAGATTAGTCCACGCACTATGGAAATCAGTATGGAGGGCCCTCAAAAATTAAAATAGGACTTCCATATGATCCAGTTATACTTTCTGAGTATATACCACTTTCTGAGTATATACCCCAAAGAATCAAAGCCAGCTGACTTTAGAGATACGTGTATTCTCATGTTTGTTGCTACACTATTCATAACAGTCAAGTTTTGAACTCTGCCTAGGTGTCTATCAATGGATGAATGCATGAAGAAAATGTTATATATTATATATATGCAATGGAGTTTTATTCAGATATAATAAAGAACAGAATTGTGGTGTTTGCAGGAAAATGAATAGAAGTGGAGATCATCAGGTTAAGTGAAATAAACCAGACTCAGAAGGGCAAGATCAAATGTTTTCTCTCATACATGTAATCTAGCGGCAGGGATAGGGCATGAAAGTAAAAAGGGGACTGTCAGAGATGTGGAAGGGAAAGGGGGGTAGGGGAAGGGGAATAAGAAAGGATAATATACGGGGGTGAATATGATTAAAATATATGCATGTATGAAAAAGTCACAATGAAACCCATTACTTTGTCCAATTGATATATGCTAATTTAAGTAGTACCCCAATTTCAATGAGATAAGACAGCAAACTAATCAATTCCAGAAATGTTTATGTAGCATCAAAGAATCAAACATTTTTCTACCAATGTGATGATAAAAATTACTCTAATAGAACACCTGCATTTAGGAGATCATGATCTATATGAAACTATAATTAGAATATAATTTAATTCTCCATATAATTGGATTTCCCAGCCATATTCAGGTATGTTCAAGTATAAATATAATTAAATCCATTTATTTTACATATAGGTATATATACTCATACATGTCACTCCTAAGTTGCAACAATTAATCCTAAAGATGTAAAGACATAAATATGTCTAAAAAATTATGAAAATCATTATGTTGGGAATTTATATAGTACTCTTTTTTGAGCATACATAGGTCTACCATATATATTTCCTGAGTTGGATAGGGAGATTTATATCATTACACTCCATTTCCTCTGACTGAGGCTCAGACAGATCAGCCATGTGCCAAATGTCAGAATCCTAAAAGTTTAAAAGCTGGTCTTAGTCTGAATTTTATGTTTTTTTTACTTCCACCATTTCAAAATATTAGGAACAAAATTTTTAAAAGGTGCTGGGTCAAGTTCTAGAGACTGGGTGAACCACCCAGTCAGTCCCACAAGGTACTTAACATATACAAGTCCCTCTAGAAAATCACAGGGAGGACTCAGAAAATACATAATCGTCATCAGAGGCAGTGGCTAGCTCAGGCCAGCAGAGTTATACCAATTTATCTATTATTAGGGGACAGGGGGATATGTATCCTTGCATCCAGATATTTTTTCTCAATTAATGACTATTATTTGCCCAAAATTAAAGTTAAACCTGCTGATCCTCTTCAGCATCCATGCAGGTGTGAATTTTTATAAAATATGTATTCTGAAAAATTATGTATGGATTGGATTTTGGAAAGCTTATTTTTCTAATAAAAGGAAATTTTACAAATCAATTAAGGTAGGATTGGGAATACTCTGGCAAGAAATTGTGTGCTTTTTAACAGCTTAATTGAGATATATTTTATATGCTACAAAGTTTATCCTTCAAAAGTATACAGATCAGTGTTTTTAGCCTGTTTACATAGTTGTAAATCCATCATCATAATCTAGTTTTAGAATTTTTCATCATCCCTACCCCTCCAAAGAATCTTTGAACACATTACAATCACTTTCCATTCCCAAACACTTCCCATTCCCTCCACTGTTGTCATTTCACTCAGCCCCCTAGCCATAGACAAGCACTCATATACTTTCTGTCTCTCTCTCTTTGACTATTATGATTTCATAGAAGTAATATTATACAATGTAATTTTTGAATCTGCTATATTTCATTTAGTGCAATGCTTCTGAGACTTACATGCATTGCAGCATCTATTAGCACTTCATTTATTTTTACTGTCTAATATTCTACTTCATGGATGTACAACATTTTATTCCTTAATATTTTAGTTGAAGAACATTAAATTGTTCCTACTTTTGACCATTAGTCTTTCTATTTACACAAGGTTTTTTTTATTTATTAGAAGATTTTTTAGGGAGGTATATATTTTCATTTCCTTTAGGAAATAAAAAATAATAGAATGCAATATAGAAGTGGAATTTTTGTGTCATAGGGTAACTATTCAATCTTCTGAGAAATTAGTTTTACAACATTGTTCACTATCTCACATTCCATGCTCAAGTGTTCCAATTTCTCTATATCCTTGGCCATCTTTTTCATAGATGGATTTCAGTAAGCAACTAATAATACTGATCACCTGTGTCTGTCTTTATGAATAAAGTGCTATTAGAAAATAATCCAAACAATTAATTTATGCCTAGCATCCATTCACTTTCACTCATCCTTTCACTCTGTAATGAAAGAGTTGCACAACAGATGGTATGGCTCACAAACCTTAAAACCCTTACTACTTGGCCCTTTACAACAAAAAAAAAAGTTTGCCAAACCCTGCATTAGCAGATCAAAGATTCACATCCTCAATCATGTTCTATTACAAGTGAATTTCCATATATCAGGTACTTAGAGTTAATGTGTACCTCATTATATATGGAGGGGATGATTGAAATGATTTGGTTTGAATACATTTGTGAATTTGTGATTGGTGTTAAGTTTCTATTTATTCCTTCAGTCATATTCATTCAATGTGTTTGTTAAATATTCATTTATTCAATATAGTTATTAAAGTCTTAGGATGTGCCAGTGGCAAAGTAAGACTCTGAAGATGGAGGATAGAAGAGAAACCTTCCCTAACAGAGCTTATAATTTATGGGAAAACCGTCTTTTCAGGGAATAATGGAGTGATGTTTGGCATGCACAATGAAAGTAGGATCTGCAGGAAACCATGAGTTGAGAATGGATAAGGGTTAATGGAACTGTAAGAACTGTATTTCCCAATGTGGGAGAATATTTCTGTGTTGAGAGTGAAAATAAAGAACACTAGTACAATACATTTGGGTATGAGCAACAGACTTCCTTTTCACTATCATTTATCACAATGTTTGATATATGAAATGTGCATCACAGATTTCTAGCAGGATTTCCCAGTTAGCTGACCATCATGTCTCTTAGTTTGATGGAGCATGTTATAGGAGGTAGTGCTCCATGAAGCATTTTGAGGGGCAAAAAGAAAGTAGAACTGTATTGATCAAGAATTGAGTTGCAGATGAAAAGATTCATAAAAGTTCCTGGAAACAAAATGAGATCACATACTTCATACATTTCATTCCTTTGTACCTGGTGACCTTTTAGATCTTAAACCTTTGCCTTGTGTGGATGTGAGGCCTGTAAATTAGTTATGGTAATGCTTTATTCAAATGGTCTTTGAAGTTTACTTTTCCTTTTTTAAATAATTAACTTTCATATTTGTCTTTTTAAAGCACTTTGTAGAGAAGGAAGTTCAGGGAAAGTTAATATAATAGATTATACTTCCTTAGGCTCTAACACTTATGAAAGAATTATTTCTTACATTTTTATTAAACTTACTTAGATAAATTTTTCAAAATGAAGTGCTTTGGTTCTCAAAGGCTAGAAGTAATTTTTGATATCCTTGTGTTCTCTCTTTCAAGTATTTTGCTTCCTTGACCAATTCATGGTTGGATAACAGTGTCAAAAATATTATTATAATCTCCTTGCTTATTTTTGGATCAAATTCCTGAAAATGCAAAAATAAGCACTAAGAAAGTTCAATTCAGCATCAGATATTTGGATGAGCTGGTAGTAAACAATTTGTGAGATCACTCTAATCGTGACCATGTATAGCCAGTCATAATTCTGGACTATGAAAAACTTAAGCTCAATTGCCTTCACTGCTATTCAATACCTATATATTTTGCATGAATGAATGTCTTGGTCTGTAACTGAGATCATCTGTTATGTGATCACTAGAGTTAATAAGACTTAACTCAGCTATAATGCAGTACCCTGTAGATGGACGTCCTGCAGCAAATATAATTACTAACTAATAACACCGGTCTAAAAAATGAAAAAAAAATGTCTGACAGAAAGATGGCTTTGTGCATGTGCATGTGTGTGTGAGAGAGAGAGAGACAGACAGACAGAGAGAGAGAGAGAGAGAGAGAGAGAGAGAGAGAGAAATAATAACAATGCCCTGAAGATTTATCTTCCCTACTGTGTCAGAATTACTATATGGACAAATCAGTGGAATACAAAAGACTCAGTGAATATTAGTATCAAAATAGTCATTATGATCATGAAGGAAAATTATAGAAGTGTTAGACAAACTCCTAAATGAATGAATCTACACTGGAAAGAGATGTCCAGCATTTATAAGAATTTTCTCTTGATCGATTGAGGGTTAATGTTGTCAGTCAGGTACAGTGAACACTTTTATAGATGAAGGATGTAATTTACATCTTTGGATAAATATAAAAAGGCAATTTACTCAAATATGCAACTGTGCTAAAGCTGGAAGTGATTGATTATATGTAGGATAACAGAAAGATAGCTATATCCTGCTTATATATGGCATGATGCATCTAATTTATGAACAATACTTTAAGAAATGTGAGAGTTGGGTCTGCTAACACACAACTGTAATCCCAGGACCTAGGAGGCTGAGGGAGAAGAATTGAGAGGTTAAGGCAGGCTACATAGTGGGATACTGTGAAAGAAAGAAAGGGGAAGGGAGGAAGGAAGGAGAGAAGACTTGTGTTTGGATCCAATATACTATCACCACGAGTCTCCAAAGTTGAAAGCATATGTGTAGAAAAGATGTAGTATTTAGAATGACTTTAAGAAAAATAAGTGATAGTATTGTCATAAGGAGATATTTCTGACAAAAATAGTCCAATATAATCCTAGCCAACCAAAATGGACAAAAAACAATATAAAACAATGGAAAGATTTGTCCTTTCCAAATTTGGACTTCACTTTTACACTGTATAATTCAAGTGTACTAACTCTGCTCTTAGGCATAAAGACAAATCTTAATGCATTCAAGAAATGTCAGATAGTGGCAGTTGTTGCTAAAAGGATAAAGACGTCAAGAAATTAAGAACTGTGATGAATGACAAAAATTATATAGCTGGAATATATTTTAAAAATTGCCTCAGTTATATTTTTATTTCAACAACTTCAAGGCAAGCGATTAACCAGGAAGATAACATATTCACACTTAATAACAATGTACACTGAAGGGTTTAAATTGAAGCAGAATTGTCACTATAAAATACTGAAAACCACCAAAGTTGGTCATTGAAGAATTTGTCCATAACTACTGAATAAGATATTATTTGGCCTTTAAAATGAATAAAAATGCTTTCTATGAACTGTTCTGATTACCAACATACATGGTGTAAAGAATGATTAACAATGTTGTTATTAGGTGCTGTCAAGTCAGGTCCAAATCATAGTGACCCTATGTACAAGAGAAACAAACACTACCTGACACTGCCATGCCTGGCGCTATGTCAGCACTTCTCTGCTATGTACAGAGTTTTTGATAGCTGATTATTTCAGGAGTGGGCTGCTGAGTCCTTCTCAGTGTGCAGCACCCTGGCTTCCCAAGCCATCTTCTATCCAAGGACTAACCAGGTAGGAGCACACTAGGCTTCTGAGGTCTGATGAGATTGGATGCCAGGGTGGTATGGGTGATAGATTTTATTTAATAATGAGAAATAAGAGCACATAATAATTATTTCTCTGGAAATATCCATATCTGCCTGATTCTCTATATATTTGTCTACAAGAAAAAATAAATGAACTACAAACTAAAATTTACTTATCTATGTATAAGAGCTACCACATGTCTGTCATTTTGCTGTAGTGTGAAAAGGCTTGCATGTTTCTATGAGTCTGAAAGCTATGCTACTGGTATTACAGATACCAGCAGTGTCACCAATGAAGGACAGGATTCAGCTGAGTGTCAAGACTAAGAGAGAATAAAGAGGAGAACTTACAAGGCCACTATTGAAACAATTAGCCATTGAAAACCCTATGAATAGAAGCAAAACACTGTCAGATATGGTGTCGTAAAATGAGCCCCACAGGTTGGAATGTACTCAACAGATGATTGGGAAAGAGTTGCCTCCTCCAAGTACAGTCTACTTAAATGACTGAAATGAAGTGAAGCCACAGGGACCTTAATTTGCTGATTTAGCACAACTCAAAATGTGGAGAAACAACTGTAAACATCCATTAATAACTGGAACATGAAATGTACATAGGACAAATCTAGGAAAATTAGAAATAATCAAAAGGGAAATGGAGTACATAAACATTGTCATTTTAGGAATCAATGAGCTAAAATGGACTGACATGGGGCATTTTGAATCAGATAATCATATGGTCTACTGTGCTGGGAATGACAAATTAAAGAGAAATGGAGTTGCATTCATCTTCAATAAAGCCATCTCAAGATCTGTTCTGAAGTAAAATGCTGTCGGTGATAGGAAAATATCCATACAACTACAATAAATGCCAGTTAATATAACTATTATTCAAATTTATGTACTCACCATTAAAGCCACAAAGGAAGAGAGAGAAAATTTCTACCATCTTCTGCAATCTGAAGTACATCAAACATGCAATCAGGATGTACTGATAATTATTGGTGACTAGAATGCAAAAGTTGGAAATAAAGAAAAAGGCTTAATATTCAGAAAATATGGCCTTGGTGACAGAAATAATGCTGGATATAGCATTATATAATTTTGTCAGACTAATGAACTTTTCATTGCAAACACATTTTTTCACCAAACTAAACAGTGACTATATATATCAACTTCACCAGATGGAATATATAGGAACAAAATTGATTATAATTGTGGAAAGAAATTATGGAACAGCTCAATATCAAATGTCAGAAGACTAAGTGCTGATTATAGATCAGACCATCAACTGCTTGTGTGCAAATTCAAACTGAAACTGAAGAAAATTAGAACAAATGTATGAGAGCCAGGGTATGACATAGAGTATATCCCATTTGAGTTCAGACACTACCTCAAGAACAGGTTTAATGCATTAGACAAAAATGATGCAAGGCCAGATGAGTCATAGCCTGACATCAAAGACATCATTCATGAGGAAAGCAAAATGTTATAGAAAATACAGGAAAAGGCTATCCTTTTTCCAGTTTATTTGCTTTGCTCCTTTCTTAAAAATTAGGTAGCTATAGTTATGCTGAGTTATTTTTGGATCTTCTATTCTGTTCCACATGTCTTCAGGCCAATTTTTGTGCCAGTACCAAGGTGTTTTTGCCACCACTACCCTATAGTATAGCTTAAAGTCAGGGATTGTGATTCCACCTGCAATAGTTTTGTAGCTTAAAGTGTTTTGGCTATACGTGGTCTTTTGTGATTCCATATGAATTTTTGTATTTATTTTCTATTTCTGTAAAGTCAGTCAGTGGAATTATAATGGGGATTGTGTTAAATCTACAAATTGCTTTTGGTAGGATATCCATTTTTACTACATTGATTTTCCCAATCCAGGAGTAGGGAAGGTCCTTCCATTTTTCAGTGTCCTCTGCTATTTCTTTCTTTAATGTTTTAAAATTTTCCTTGTAGAGATCTGAAGGGTCTTTGGTTAGATTGATTCCAAGATACTTAATTTTCTGGTGGCTATTGAGAAAGGTATTGTTTCTGTAATTTCCTTCTCTTCCTGGTTACATTTGGTGTAAAGAAAAGCTATTGATATTTGTGTGTTGATTTTATATCCTGGCACTTTGCTGAAGGAGTTGATTAGATCTAAACATTTTCTGGATGGGGTTTTAGGGTCTTTTAGGTATAGAATCATATCATCTGTAAGTAAGGATATTTTAACCTCTTCATTGCCAATCTGTATCCCTTTGATTTCTTTCTCTTGTCTGATTACCCTGGTGAGGACATCAAATACTATGTTAAATAGAATAGGAGAGAGTTGACATCCGTGCCTTTTTCTAGATCTAAAAGGAAATTGTTTCAGTTTTTCTCCATTTAATATAATTTTGGCTGTAGGTCTGTCATAGGTGACTTTTATGATGTTAAGGTATTTGCCTGTTATGCCTATCTTCTCCAGGGTTTTTATAATGAAAATGTATTGCACTTTGTTAAAGGCCTTTTCAGCATAAATTGAGATGATCATTTGGTTTTTGTTTGCCAGTTTCTTGATATGTTGGATTACATTAATTGATTTCTGTATGTTGAACCAGCCTTGCATCTGTGGAATAAATCCCACTTGGCCATGGTGAAGAATCTTTTTAATATGTTGCTGGATTTAGTTTGCCAGGATTTTGTTAAGGATTTTTGCGTCTATATTTAAAAGGGAGATGGGTCTATAATTCTCTATCTTAGATGAATCTTTTCCTGGTTTAGATATCAGGGTGATGGTGGCTTTGTAGAATGAATCTGGGAGTGTTCCCTCCTTTCCCAATTTTTGGAATAATTTGAGGAAGACATGTATTATATCTTCTTTGAAAGCATGGACATCTGCTTGCAGAAAAATGAACACCTATGCACATCTATCAATATGCATGAGAGTTAACTCAAAATGGATAAAAGACCTCAACATAAAACCAAAACTTTAATAGAAAACAAGGTAAGTAATACACTCCAACATATAGGCATAAGGAAGTACTTCCTTAATAGGATCCAAGTTGCTCAAGAAATTGCAAGAAGAATAGATAAATGGGATTACATGAAATTAAAAACTTCTGTACAGCAAAGGAAACAATGAACAGAGTCAAGGAAATCCCCACTGAATGGGAAAAATTTTCGCATCCTATCAGACAGAGGTCTAATGAAAACAAATAACCCAATACACAAATGGGCTAAGAAACTAAGTAAACAGTTCTCAAATGAAGAGGTCTGTAAAGCCATGAAACACATGAAAAAAATGCTCAATATCCCTAGCCATTAGAGAAATGCAAATTAAAACCACTTAGATTTCACCTTACACCAGTAAGAATGGTCAAGAGCAATTAAACAAATAACAACAAATGCTGGTGAGGTTGCGGAGAAAGGAAACACTCTTACATTGCAGGTGGATCTGTAAATTCGTCCAACCACTGTGGAAATCAATATGGAAGTATCTTAAAAAACTAAAAATTGATCTACCATATGACCCTACTATAACACTATTGGGAATTTACCCAAAGGGAGATGTGTCATCATACCACAGAGACATCTGCATCTACATGTTGAATGAAGCACTTTGCACAATAGCATGGAATCAACCAAAGTGCCTATCAACAGAAGAATGGATAAAAATACTATGGTACAAATACACAATGGAATACTACTCAGCAATCAAAAAAAAAAGTGAAACAAGGCCATTCACAGCAAAACAGATAGAATTGGAGAAAATTATTTTAAGTGAATGAAGAGAAGCTAAGAAAGAGAAATACCACATGTTCTCACTCATATATAGGAGCTGAATCAAAATTATAAGAAGGAAAAAGTCCTATGCAGAGGTCAGAACATAATATTAAAAAAAGAAAGGTAAGAATGGTATTATAGATGGACTAGAAAATTCATGTAATAGTACTGACAATATAAAAAGAAAGTTCACGACAGAAAAAGTTTCTATCTTAAACAGAATTGGAACCCAAGTATATATAGAAAAATATTATCATAAAAAGACAAGCAAATGGAAGAGAATTCTTTGGTGGGGTGGTGGGATGGAGAGAGGAAATACACAAGAGGGTAAGGGGGAAGTTATCTGTATAATGTTCAACAAAATGCTTATATGGGAATGTCACAAGGAAAAACATGTCAGAATGAATCACATTAATGTGTACATTAAAATTTTCCAATACAAAAAGATAGGAAACAAAGATGAGACTAAATTGTATATCAAAAGAGATTCTGAAACTTGCCGTTGAATGGTGAGCAGTAAGAGTAAAAGGAAGACATGATGAAGTTAAGAAAATAAACAGAAGATTTCAAAATACAGCTTGAGAAGACAAAATCAGATATTTTAATGGCATGTGCAAAGAGCTGGTGATAGAAAACCAAAGGGAAAAACACTGTTTTTCTCAAGCTTAAGGAATTAAAGAAAAAATTCAAGCCTCAGGTGGCAATGGCGAAAGATTCTACAGGGAAAATACTAACCAATGTCTTTCTTAGTTGCTGTAGAGTCATGTCCAATTCATAGTAACCCTCATAGGGTTCTCATTGGCTGATTGTTTCAGGATTGCCTTGGGAGTGGATTGCCATGTCCTTCTCCCCTTCTTGCAGTGCTGGGAATTGAATCTGGGACTTCAGAGACTGCAGAGCAGTGCTCTACCAACTGAGCTAAATCCCAGCCCACTAAATGATGTAGGAAACATCAAAGGAAGATGGAAGGAATACACAGAGCCATTATACAAAAAGGAATTGGCAGTTGACCAACCATTTCAAGAGGTTGTCTATGATCAGGAACCAGTGTTTAAGGATGAAGTGGAAGCTGCCTTGAAGGAATTGGTGAAACACAAGGATGCAGGAATTAATGGAATACCAATAGAGATGTTTCAACAAACAGATGCAGCACTAGAGGTGCTAACCTGTTTATGCCAAGAGAATTGGAAAACAATTACCTAGCCAACTGATTGGAGGATATCCATATTTGTGCCTATTCCTAAGAAAGGGGATCCCACCAAATGTGGAAACTATTGAACAGTCTCATTAATATCATGCAAGCACAATTTTACTAAAGATTGTTCAGAAGCAACTGCAGCAATATATACACAGGGAACTTCTGGAAAATCAAGCCAGATTCCGAAGAAGGTATGGAAACAGGGACATCATTGCTGCTGTCATATGCATATTAGCTGAAAGCATAGATTAGTATAAAGATTTCTACCTATGTTTAATCAACTATACAAAGGCATTTGACTGTGTGGATCATAAAAAATTATGGATAACACACTGAAGAATGGGAATACCTGAACACCTAATTGTACCCATGAGGAATCTGTACTTGGTCCAGGAGGCAGTTATTTGAACAGAACAAGGAAACACTGCTTGGTTTAAAGTTAAGAAAGGTGTTCGTCAGGACTGTATCCTTTCACCATATCCATCAACTTCTACATGAAAGATCCAAGAAGCTGGACTTTATGCAGAAGTGTGTGGCATCATGATTGGAGGAAGAATCATAACAATCTGCATTATGCAGATGACACAACTCTACTTACTGAAATTGAAGAGGATTTGAAACATTTACTGATGAAGACCAAAGAATACAGCCTTCAGTATGGATTGCTACTCAGTATAAACAAAACATAAATCCCTACAAATGGGTCAGTAAGCAACATCATTATAAATGCTGAAAAGTTTGAGGTTTTGTAAGATTTTGTTTTCCTTGGTTCTGTAATTAGCACCTGTGGAAGCAGCATTCAAAAAATCAAAAGACCCATTACTTTGGGAAAAGTGTGGCAAAATACCTCTTTAAAGTATTGAGAAAGAGACTTCACATTGAAGATGAAGGTGCATCAGACTCATGTCATGATATTTTCAGTTGCATCATATGGTTGTGAAAGCTGGACTTTGAATAAGGGAGACAGGAGATGAATTGACGCTTTTGAATTATTGTGCTGCAGATGAATATTGAATATACCACGGACTTCCAAAAGAACCAACAGATCTGTTCTAGAAGAAGTGCAACCAGAGTGCTCCTTAGAAGCAAGGATGGCTAGACTGCATCTCACATATTTTGGACATGTAGTCAGGAAGGACCAATCTCTGGAGAAGGACATCATTTTTGATGAGTGGCAGGTCAATAACAACAAAATAATAAAAATAAAAAGGGAAAATCCTCCAATAGATGGAATAACACAGTGTCTGCAATAGTGTGTTTAAACATAAATAAGATCATGTGCCTGTCACAGAATCAGGGAGTATTTCCTTCTGTTGTACATAGGTTCACTATAAATTGGACCGGACTCCATGGCACCTAGCACCAACAACAATAATGTATAATAGATGATAATGGGGTAGAGCAGAAATGAAAGGGAGGGTGACTATTTGGAAAATGTGTCCTTATCTAGTTTGATGTGTAAATTATTAAAATATTCTATAAGTAGAGAAACAAGATTAAAAAGAATTAAAAGCAATTAATCCAATTGATTGGAGTTTCAAATTAATAACTAGCACACTGAAAATATAATTCAAGTAACTTTTGCCTGATTAATTTACTTTCTAACTAACATCAATTAATTTACTAGTTAATACTTTAATTCAAGCAACATATTCATAATGTATATGCTTAGAAAGATGTATTTTGAAGTCCAAAGCAACTTTGAAAATATGAATGACTCTGGTAATTTTTATGTTGGTATTTATATTGGTGTGGTCATTCTGAAACTGTTTAGCACATGTACTGTCAGAAAGAAAAAAAAATGACTGAATGCATTAATATTGTAGAGAGAAGGGATGTACAAATATTGAAAGACTATAGTGTGGAGGAATGCTGTAGTGTTGAGTTTTATTTAGATAATGTAAGCCAGTGTTCATGCACGGACACACAACCATGCTTGCACACTCTTAATATATCCTCCAAGTCCATCATCATTTTTCTTGGATCCTTTGGGTCATTCCATGTTCCAATATTACTTTTCTTCTTCATTAAAGGATATCAACATGGCTGTTTGTGCATCTAATTCTCAAATGTTGATTAATTAATACCATTCACTGTACGTATTTGAAACTAGGAACTTAAGTGACTGAGTTTGGGGTTGAAAAAGAACAAGCAAAGTAGGTTAGTTCAGAAAGCAAAGAAATATGCAATAATTAATAGTTTATGGTGGAAAGGTAAAAATACTGTGCACAGAAAATTTATTGATTACATTTGGGATATATGGTATCATTAGCAAAAATAAAGAATAACATGTTGGAAACTTTAAATCTCTATGAGTCCACAGTGAATGAAGAGAATAAGAAAACAAGAGAGAGGCTCTTTTTTAACAGAATGTGTTTTTATCATTCTCATTCACCCTGTTGGTAATAGAAATTTCTACCCATGGGTTATAAGATTGCAGCACACAACACCTGAAACTGGGAAACTGAAATTAGCAACTGTTTATGCACATAATAGGTGAATATATGTTCAACCAACATACAGCCTGAGGCAGTGCCACACAGGACCATATATGGGTTGCACTACAGGAAGAAGTAGGAAGCACCTGCTGCCCATGAGAAGATGTGATTGGTTTGTTTAAATAATGACAGAAGTTTTGGGGGAACTGAAACTACTACCAGTGATAAGCAGACCTATACCTATTCCATTTGATAAGGGCAGTGGTTGAGGAGGTGATCTTATTTGCATGAGCCAAACAGGGAGGGAATGTGTGGTCAGGTCATTGGAGAACCTTTTAATTTCACGGATGTCAAGTCAGTATAATTTTAGGCCTTATGTTTAGGCTTTACATCATCTAATAAAGATGATTAAGATGACAAACTAAACAATGTGGTGAATTTTTCTGTAATATTATAATTTACTAAGGAAAGAAGTGTAATTATCAAAAGGTACTAAAATCATCAGGTAAAACTAGTATTTAAGAATAGGTTGTTTCAGTGTTTTTCAAGGTACAAAGGTGAAATGTGTGCTTTTACAATGGAAAATTCATACACTGACAATCTTAACCCAATGAGTAAGTTCGGCATTATTGGTGGTCTAAAGCCTGATTTTTTTTCTGTCTTCTGAGGAAATGCAATGGGGGAGAGATGCAATACCAGTTATATGGTATTCTTACCAAATAATGTTGACCTGAATCTAGTTTTAAGGAAACAGAAAATCCACAATGCGGGATTCTTTGCAGGCCTAGACTTTTAAAAAGGTTTAATACATGAAGAAGAGAAAAAAAGATAACTATTCTAAATCAAGGAAATTAAAACAACATAACCATCAGTGCAATATGTGGACTTTGATTACATCATACATTAAAAATAGCTTGAGTAAGTTTTATATAATCACTGCTAAATTAAATAGAGATGGTATGTTGGATAATGTTTAATTAGCGTTTGTTTTCCTCAGGTGTGGTAATGATATAGCCATATGTTCTTGGGAGGTGCATGACAAAATATAATGATTATGCAATCCACTTTAGATCATTTGACAAAACAGCTTTGTGCATGTGGTACTGACAGATGGGAGGGTTGTTGAAGACAGAGTAAAATGAGATTTAGTGGATGAAGATTATGATTAGTCTTCACTGTACTGTTCTTTCAATTTTTCTTGAGATAAATTTTAAAAATTATAATGAACTTACAACTTAGCCAAGTGCAAAAATATCAGTTACTGTAATACAAGAGCATAAAGAGGAAGATGGACTTCAGTTCACATGCTATGGCATAGTAAAACTGCAGAATCTACTGGAAAATGGCATCTTAAACAATTCTGAAGGAAAGACAGACTATAGCAGATGAGCAATTTAAACAGACCTAGCAGCAATAACAATGAAAAACTCAAACATAATGAAATAATATCTTCAGTGAAATGAGTGAACTTAAAATTCTGTACCCAGAAAATACATCTTTCATGATCAAGGTGGAAATAAAGAAAAATTTTATATACAAAGTGAGATAAACAAAAAGAAAATTGCTAAAGAGAGTGTATACAGAAAGAAAATGGTATCATATGGAAAGGCAGAGATACAAGAAGAAACTATGAGTAATTATATTGGTAAATGTGTGGTTTAACCTGAATAAATGATTATTTATGAAACAATGTTAATTTTAAAAATTTGAAGGGGATAATTATCTTTTAAAAGTCACAAATCATATACATTAGCAGGAAGTGAGATAAACAAGAGTATATTGTGGTCTTTGTGTGGTTTGAAAATAGCTAAGTTAATTATTTTTAAATTTATGGATTAGTTGATTACCTTGAAAGGCATTAAGTAAAATTGAGATAATCATTAAGAGTATAAAGTACAAATACCTAAACACAGGAAAAACTAAAATAAGAAAGCAAGAGGCAGAGAATTGAGCCTTTAAGTACATGAAAATTCTGCAGTGATAGCAACCTGGCATCTGATCCCACCTATCTTGGAAGCTAAGTAGGGTAGACCTGGTTAGTCCTTGGATAGGAGACCTCCTGGGAACACCAGGTGGTCTAGGGTAGGGAAGAGGATGTGGCAATCCACTCCTAAAACAATCGACCATTGCAAACCTATGAATAGCAGAGAAGAAGTGCCAGACATGCATGACCAGGCACAGTGTCAGGGAGTGTTTCCTTTTGTTCTATATAGGGTCACTATGAGTTGGGGCCAACTCCACAGCACCTAACAACAACAGCAACAAGTACATGAGAAATGTGATACAGGTGATAGTGGAAGTTTGGTAACATGGACAGATTAAAGATTAGGGAGTGTAAAAGAACCAGTGCAGTATTCTGTTAGGAGAATTTCCAAGAGCCAAAGAAATTTTTCACCTCCAGGTTACTCATAAAAGTTATTTTTTGAAAATTAATATTAGAAATATCATTGAAATTACTAATGAGCATGCAAATTGAATATGTTTCATGGTATAATCATTTGACTTAATTACCCTTTTCTTAAGAGAGGGAGGGGCATATGACCCAAAGAAGTTGTACACACAGCTTTCGTGGCTGACAAGCATGGGGATGATACCAGTGAAACCAAACTTGTATGAAGCCCAATTAAGCCATATCATTACAAGGCTGTGACCCCTTGCATAGCTCTGGTAACCACTGCCAAGTTCAGAGTGAAAGCATTGGATCATATAAGGTAAGAAGGTAACACACAGAATGATGCCTAGAGATCTGATCCTATGTTAGTTTTACTTCTGGGACATAGATGAAAATTTGAGGGTGCATGAAATCTTTGCAATGCAAATATTCCTCTCCCACTAAGCAGGAGTTGGAAAATCTCTAGATATATGCAGTTTCAAATGCATCTGTGGTTTTGCTTAATTTTAATGTGTACTGTTTTGTGATTCTTTGGAAAGAAAAGTATCATGGGACTTTGAAATCTATCAGTTGATTACACATTTCTTGTTCAGTCAAAACTTACTTAGAATTCCAAGTTTACATTTACTAAAACTGCACTTGAAGGCTTCATAATGGGTGATTTAATTCTCTGATATTACATGTGATTGCAATCTGGAAGGCTGAACTCTTCTGGTGATGGCCAACCATGCAATAAGGTTAACCACAATTTGCAATGGTAATCTCTCCATCTATACAGTTCAATCAACTTTGAAATTTATCTGTAAGACAGGATCTAAATGCTTGTAAACCAGGAAATTTCAGAAGAGAGGAAGCAACTGCTTCCTCTCTCACATCTTGGATTCTAGTTCAAAAAGTCAGGGACAAGTTTGGTGAGCAAAATTTCAAAATTGATTTCCAGGAATAAAATAGGAATGCCTTAGAGATTCTGTATAATTTCACCATCACTCACTAAAATAATCCGATATCCCTTGAAGTCCTCTCTCTGGACTGTAAAATGTGAAGATTCTGAAAATTGAGTAGGTTTAGTGTCTATCCACCTGATTTCAGAGCTAATAAAAGTACTGTGGGCTGGGATTTAGCTCAGTTGGTAGAGCACTGCTCTGCAGTTTCTGAGGTCCCAAGTTTGATTGCCAGCACCACAAAAATGGGAGAAGGATGTGGCAACCCACTCCCAAGGCAATCTCGAAACAATCTGCCATTGAAAACCCTATGAGGGTTGCTATGAGTCGGACAGGACTAGACGGCACCTAACAACAACAACAAAAGTACTGTAAAACAATCAGCTATTAAAAACACTGTGAGGGTTGTTATGAGTGGGACTCAACTCGATGACACCTAACAACACCAACAAAAGTACTTGTGGGAATAGAGATTTATTACAGGAATTAGCCCTTGTACAAGTTTAGGAGCACCAGGTGAAATGAAAGTGTTTAAAGGGACCTACAAAAATTGGGGAAAGAATTGCTGTCCTGTTTTGTCTGAAGCATTGGCTCAGGTAGACAGATCAGCGCTCAACTTCAGTGGAACTCCTATATTTTTGCACTGAGACCAGAGACTTGATTAGAGAAATAGATATGTAGATAGGGAATTTTTAAAAAATTGGTGCGACTTTTCAGAAAAAAATTAAAAATGGAAATACCAGGTAAATTATTCATGTTGTATATCCCATATATGATGTGTACTATATTCTAATTTAGATTTCTTTGCTCCCAAAGTGTATTTTCAGTGTTGAATTAGGTAAAAGGTTTGAGGCTTGCTCACTTCTTGACATATTAGGCATTCCTCAGTCAGACCTTTCAAAGAAGAAAAAGTAATAACAGGATCTTTGTAAACTAAGTCTGTGTGGATTTCTAAGGAAAGTTCTAAAGGCCAAGATCCCTCAGAACAAGAGTACTAGGGAAAAAAAATAAAGAACGGTCTGAGAAAATCACTTCCACTCCCAAATGGGAACTTCACATATACCCTATCTCTCCCTTCCTAACCTCTTTCCCTCCATCCCACTACACTTCCCTCAATCCAACTCTCTCCCTCCTTACATTCCTCCTTTAAAATCTTCCCTTTCTGTACACACACACACACACACACACACACAGAGGCATATATATATATGCCTATATATATGTATGTATGTATGTATGTATGTTTATATATATATACACATATATGTGTATATATATACACACATACATATATATGTATGTGTATATATATGTCCCTGTATGTGTAAATATAGATATATGTGTCGTTATCCTGTTCATTCTGTTTCTCTGCAGAATCCTAATACAGACACATTTGGGTTTTTCTTTTTTCTTTTCTTTTTTTTTGTTTGTGTGTGTGTGTGTGTGTGTGGTCCTGGGGGTTGATCCCAGGGCCTCGCACTTGCATGCTTTGCAAGTGCTGGACCACTGAGCTGCACCCCCAGCCCTTTTTTTTTTTCTTTACTTTCTGAGACAGGGTCTCGCTAAGATATGCAGACTTCCTCTGGTCTCAAACTTGCAATCCTCCTGGCTCCGCCTCCCAAGCCACTGGGATTACAGGCGTGTGCCACCACGCCCAGATGATACAGACACATTTCTGACTAAGAATTTAAAATATAGTATTGAGAAATGTTTACATAGTCTGTCCAATATTTATTTTGCTATTTCAACTAAATAGATTGGGACTTAATCTTTCTTCTCTGAAGGTCTATCAATAGATCACTACTAACAATCAAAAGATAAATAATGCCCCATTCATTATGAAGTCATTTAAATTCTTCAACATGTATTGAGTAAGAAACATAATTTCCTCTAGTGTGCCAATTAAGATAAGTCTTGGCTGTAGCAATAATATTCTTTTGAAAAAACAACAAAAGGTAGAAGTGGAAAGTTTCACAGCATTAGTATTCACTGAAATTAATAGCCTTAGAGAGTTAGTCATATATAAGCTGTTAAAATACGTGCAACCCATTGCTATAATTCAAAGTTATGTTTAACATAATTTTTTTTTCTTAATTGCTTAAGACACTCTACTATGGCATTGGCCACTTTAGCTGCAGAACAGAGAGTAAAATATCAAGTCTTTGTATTTTATATTTAACACAATTGCTAATAAAAGAACAGTAGTAGCATAAAAATGTGTACACAGATAGTAAAACTGAAGACTCAAGGCATCTACCTGTGCAGATTGTGAAACCTATGGATTAGGAACAGGGTTTAATGATAAATTCTTGATATGGTAGATTAACAAAAAGATATCTACCTCAGAACACTAACAACATTGGAAGATTGGCACACATAAATTTTATCAACAGAATTATCCTGCAAGCTCCTGTTTTCATTAATAGCATTAATTTTTGCTTGCAAGCTTAGCTGTATTCTGCACAGTTTTTGAAAAGCTCATCAAAAAACTCTAATTTTTGTCACAAGTAAATAATACCTTCCCTTTCCTGAGGTTTTTTATTTTGAGGGGAAAGGTCACAGTTAATTTTCCAAATACCAGTGTCTATTGTGGAGCACCTGCAGTGGTAGTCCTGTGGCATCCGATCCCATCAGATCTCAGAAGCTAAACAGGGTCGGGCCTGGTTAGTACCTGGATGGGAGACCGCCTGGGAACACCAGAAGCTGTAGGCTTGGGAGAAGGACCTGGCAACCCCCTCCCAAAAATCAATCTGCCATTGAAAACCCTATGAACAGCAGAGAAGCACTGACAATAGTGTTTCCCCTGTTGTACAGAGGGTCGCTATGAGTTGGATACCGACCCGATGGCACCTAACAACAACAACAACAACAACATTGTGGAGCAGACACTGATGGACTTCTTGTTGTTTTTGTTGGGTGCCATTGAGTTGGGTCTGACTCATAGTGACCCTATGTACAACAGAAGTCCATACCCCAATTTTGTGCCAGGCATACAATATTATTTATGCTTAAACCCATTGTTGCAAACACTGTGTCAGTCCATCTAGTTGAGGGTTTTCATTTTCTTTGTTGACCACAGGGATTGGTTCCTCCTGACTACATCTCCAGAACACATAAGGCACAGTCTAGCCATCCTTGCTTCCAAGGAACACGATGATGGCACTTCTTGTAAGGCAGATCTGTTGGTTCTTTTGGTAGTCCATGGTATATTCCATATTCCTCTCCACACCATAATTCAAAAGCATTATTTCTTATCCTGTCTCCCTTGTTCAGTGTCCAGCTTTCACAACCATATGATGTGAATGAAATATCATAGCATGAGTCCGATGCACCTTTGTCTTTAATGTGACATCCTTACTTTTCACTACTTTAAAGAGGTATTTTGTTATAGCTTTTCATAATGCCATGTGTCCTTTGATGTCTTCTGCTGCCTCCCTATGTTGATTGTAGAATCAAGTAAAGCAAAATCATGGAAAACCTCGATTTTTTCTCCATTAATTGTGAAATTGCATACTGACCTGGTTGTAAGGATATTATTTTGTTGATGTTGAAACACAATCCATACTGAAGACTATATTCTTTGATGTTCATCAGTAAATGTTTTAAGTCCACTTAAGACAAGCAAAGTTGTGTCATCTGCATAACGCAGGTTGTTAATGAGTTTCCTTCCAATCATGATGCCCCATTATTCTTCATAAAGTCCAGCTTCTCAGATTATTTGCTCAGCATAGAAATTGAAGAGATATGGTGAAAGGATACAGCCCTGATGCACACCTTTCTCAACTTTAAACCAGGCAATGTTTCTTGTTCTATTTGAGCAACTGCCTTTGGGTTCATGTACAGATTCCTCATGAGGACATTTAAGTGCTCTGCTATTCCCATTCTTTGCAGTGTTATCCATAATTTGTTATCCATAACAGTCAAATGCCTTTGCATAGTTAATAAAACATAGACAACTTTTGGTATTCTTTGCTTTTGGCTATTATCCATCTGACAACAGCAATGATGTCCCTGGTTCTCCGCTCTTCTCTGAATCCAGTTTAGTTTTCCGGAAATTCTCTGTCTATATACTGTTGCAGCCACTTTTGAATGATCTGTAGTAAATTTTGCTTGCATGTGACATTAATAATATCATTACATAGTTTCTACATTTAGTTTGATCTGCTTTCTTGGGAATAGGCACAAATATGGATCTCTTCCAGTCAGTTGGCCAGGTAGCTGTTTTCCAAATCTCTTGGCATAAACAGATTAGCATCTCTAGTGCTGCATCTGTTTGTTGAAACATCTCTGTTGGTATTCCATCAATTCCTGGAGCCTTGTGTTATGCCAATTCCTTCAAGGTAGCTTCAGCTACATCCTTCAAATCATTGGTTCCTCATCATATGCAACCTTTAGAAATGTTTGGTTACACACAAGTTCTTTTTTGTATAATGGCTCTGTGTATTCCTTCCATCTTCTTTGATGTTTCCTACATCATTTAATATTTTCCCTGTATAATCTTTCACTATTGCCACTCGAGGTTTGAATTTTTTCTTCAATTCCTTAAGCTTGAGAAAAGCAGAGCATGTTCTTCCCTTTTGAATTTCTTTCTCCAGGTCTTTGCACATGTCATTAAAATATTTGAGTTTGTCTTCTCCAGCTGCCTTGTGAAGTCTTCTGTTTATTTCCTTAACTGCATCATGTCCTACTTTTTCTTTAGCTGCTCAAAATTCAAGAGCCAGTTTCAGAGTCTCCTTTGACATATAATTTGGTCTCTTCTTTTTTTCTTGTCTTTTTAATAACCTTTTGACTTCCTCATGAATCATGTCTTCGATGTCAGGCTACAACTCATCTGGTCTTGTATTATTCATGTCTAGTGCATTAAACCTGTTCTTGAGCTGGTCTCTGAACTCAGGTGGGATATACTCAAGGTCACATCTTGGTTCTCAAACACTCATTCTAATTGTCTTCACTTTCAGTCTGAAATTGCATATGAACAGTTGATGACGTGATCCACAGTCAGCACCTGGTCTTGTTCTGATATTTGATATTGAGCTTTTCTTTCATCTCTTTGTAGTCAATTTTGTTTCTGTATGTTCCATCTGGTGAAGTCCATGTGTGTAGTCACCGTTTATGTTGGTCAAAAAATATATTTTCACTGAGAAGGTCATCAGTGTGACAAAATTTTATCATACAATCTCCAGCATCATTTCTGTCACCAAGGCCATATTTTCTGAATAGTGAAACTTCTTTGTTTCTAACTTTTATATTCCAGTCACCAGTAATTATCAGTACATCCTCATTGCATGTTTTGTCTACTTCAGATTGCAGAAGCTGGTAGAAATCTTCCTTATCTTCATGTGTGGCTTTAGTGGTGGTTGCACAAGTTTGAATAATAGTCAATAATAGTCATATTAACTGGCCTTCCTTCTAGGCATATGAATATTTTTCTATTGCTGACAGCATTGTACTTCAAGACAGTTCTTCAGATGTCTTTTTTATGACAAATGCAACCCCATTTCTCTTCAATTTGTCATTCCCAGCATAGCAGACCATGTGATTATCTGATTCAAAATGCCCTATGCTAGTCCATTTTAGCTTACTCATGCCTAAATTATCAATGTGTATGTACTCAATTTTTCTTTAAAACATTTCTAATTTTCCAAAATTCATACTCTGTACATTCCACAGTCCAATTATTAATGGATGTTTACAGTTGTTTCTCCTCATTTTGAGTTGTGCCACATCAGCAAATTGAGGTACCTGGGGCTTTTCTCCATTTCTGTCATTAAGATTGACTCTAATTTGAGGAGGCAACTCTTCCCCAGTCATTTCTTGAATGCTCTTCCAGATGATGGGCTCATTTTGCAGCACTATATTTGACATTGCTTTTCTATTATTCATAGAATTTTCAATGGCTAATTGTTTTAGGAGTGGGCTGCCAGGTCCTTCTCCCTAGTCTAAGTCTGAGAACTCAGATGAAACCTGTCCACCATGGATGACCCTGCTCTAGCTGTAATACTGGTAGCATAGCTTTTCACCTCATAGAAACATGCAACCCTCCACCCTATAGCAAACTGACAGATGTGTGGGGGCTGATGGTCTTGGTCAGTTATTTTTGATGTTATCACAGTGAGTTTAGCATGAGTTAAAGCAACATCTAATTAGTCCAGTTTCAAATATTTGATGAAAAAATAGTAGATGTTTACTTAGGGATGCTGTGTGAGGTTCAGTACTCATCTTTATTGTTCTTCTGTCATTTTTAAAACCATCAGCACCTTTAGCCCCTAACTAGTTGACTAGGTCAGTTGACTTTAATTCTCTTATAAACCACTTACCAACTCTAAATTCAGTCAAATATTGTACAACTGTACTTCCTGTTCTTCACCATCCTATAAATTAGAAAAACTTACCCATATACAATCCAAGGGAAAGAATTTTTTGTTTTTTGGTAGTACTCGGGATTAAACCAAGCCTCATGCTTGCTAGGATAGTGCTCCACCACTAGACTGTACCACCAGCCCCTTTTTCATCTTTTTCCTTTGAGATAGGATCCCATTACATTATTCCAGCTGCCTCTGGCCTGGGACTTTTAATCTCCTTGCCTCAGGCTTCCAAGTTGCAGATATTATAGGTACTTGCCACACCATCCATCAAAATTTTATTATTTTTAAAATTTTTCTTAATTTAGCTAATCCTTGAAACAGAATGTTTGTGTGGGGCAGAGTTTAGCAGTCAGAGTAGAGTCCCCTTGATTTAATGTGGTTTGTGTAAATTATATCCACTGAAGATTTAATTATTTATGATGAAATATAAACATGTCCAACAACATTATTGGATTCTATGTTTCTTTGCAGTAGAGAGCTAGTCAGAGGAAAACCTCAAGAGTAGCAAAATCATATTTTGAAGGAAATTGAGCAAGAACTTGCCTTTAGGGCTTGCAGGATTGCCCCTTGTCATTGTACATGTGTGCCTTAGTAAGGCTATGAAGAGTTTCCTGTAACGGCATCTGACAGGAAGCCAAAACAGACTGTTTTAGCCCAAAGAGCCCTGAGAATTAATATTGTCTTACTGTCCTACAGTCTTGACAAAGAGGTCATGAGTAGCTCCCATATGTATTTTGCTCTGCTCCTCTTATAATAAACAACTTTTATAGAAAATGGAGAGAATTGCAATAAACATAGTAATTTTAAACTTATTTAGAAAGACAAACCCTGGTACCCATTCCTGTAATCCCAGGACCAGTTGGAGCTAAGAAGCTGCATCTCATTCTGATGAAACCTTTGGTACCCAGGGCTTCACAACCTCCCCTATTAACTTTTCCCATCACATGTCTGGATCTTCAAGTCAGATAGATTTGTGATGATTTGTGTAATCTACATTCTTCATTTTCCCTGTGCAAAAATTTGTGATATAGAGAAGAAATAGTGATCTGCCTAAAATTGTATAAAATACAACATAGTCAGTCCTAAGGCATCAAGTCATATTGCCTTCCTTGATATGCAAAAAAAAAAAAAAAATCTAGACATAGTGGTGCACACCTGTAATCCCAGCACTCAGGACATGGATGCAGGAGGAATCAAGATTTTGAGTTCAGCCTGGACTTCGTAGTGAGACCATGTGTCAAAAAAGCAAAAAACAAAACAAAAGAAGTACAACAAATTTATAGTGTTCAGAATGGCTGTATTTCTAAGATCAAATAGAAAAAATAAAATATTAAAGTCCTCAGTCACCTTTACAAATATTGGTCTTCATGTCACACACTATGCTGTAATATTATACAAACAGGAAATATATTAGGGGTTTTTAGAACATTTTTTGCCAATTCTTTCTATGTTTTTCTCTTCCTGTGTAAAACATTAAGGTGAAGCTGGACATCAAGATCATGATCATGCATCAATAGTGGGGGAAAATGTCACAATATAACCATATAGATATTATAGTCAGGGAAACTATAAAAGCCTGAATATGTTAAGTCACTCTTGTTGATGTTTTGTTAAATAAATATAATCTTAACTGACAGACATGTTTCCCTCCCCATAACACACACACACACACACACACACACACACACACACACACACTTCTTTTCCTCTTTGTATTTATCATTTTATTCAACAAGAAGTTACTAGTACTTACTATCTGTCACTCATTGTACTGACCTTGCTTCTGACTAGATCTTGTTGTTGCTGCTGTTAGGTGCTTTTGAGTTGGCTCCAACTCATAGCGACCCTCATAGGGTTTTCAATGGCTGATCATTTTGGATTTGTTTTGGGAGTAGACTGCCATGTCCTTCTCCTGTTTTTGCAGTGGTGGGAATCAAGCCCTGGTCTTCACAGAGCACGGAGAAACACTCTAACAACTGAGCTAAACCCCAGAGCTCTGGATCTGGTAGGCTAATGAAAACCAAAAGAGTCAGACAACATAGCAATTGCTACATAGATCTTTAAGAAATCATCACAATGGGGCTTTTAACACTGTGAAGGGGAACATGGCCTGATTATTAATAAAAAAGGAAACAAAGATATTGCATAAGGAGAATTCAACAATTAGAGCAGCAAAATATTAAGATAAGTCAACAACAGTCTCCAAATAACACATAAAGTTTTGTCTCAGAAACTCTGTGACAGTGCTGTCAGCCCCATGTCCACAACTTGTGCTGAAACATCATGTCCTAGTCATTGGATGTGAGATGTACCATAAAGAAACAGGGTGAGTGTGTCTGTGGTTTCTGTGTGTGCATGTATTTAATATATATTTTAGTATTTCCTTTGCCCATCTAGATTAATAGGTGAGAGACTATTAGTTCTACTGAAAGATTTTGACCCAAGTTTAAAATATTCTTAGGTCTTCTGAGTGAATCACATTTTTAAATCATCAAGTTTGGGCAGATTAAACAAAATATTTTCAAACAAATTTCTAAGAATGCTTACAATCCTGAGACTGAGTTCCCTCCTCTTTTAGTGGGAATAGTGAATTGTACCATTCCTAAGTTCCTTTCAGGTTTTATGCTTTTAGAGGTCTATAAAATCACTTTCTAATATAGTTGTTTCCCTGCTTTTTTTCACACAATTTTTCCTCCTGAATCATTCTTAACAGATAAGGGAGATCCTTATATGTAATTTTTCCAGAATTGGTAGGTCATAAATAAGAAGTACAATAAGTTTCTTTTATGCCTGCAGCCATACCACTGTGGTATCTGATCCTGTCAGACCTCGGAAGCTAAGCAGGTTTGGGCCTGATTAGTACTTGGATGGGAGACTGCCCAGGAACACCAGGTGCTGTATGCTTGAGAGAAGGACCCAGCAGCCCACTCCCCCCAAAATCAGCCATTGAAAACCCTATGAATAGGGTTTTGCCTGTTGTATGTGGGGTGTCTATGAGTCTGCTACCAATTCAATGACACATAACAACAAGTTTCTGTTATAGTATCCACACATCAATATTTCCCATCAAATCGGGATAAATAGAAAATCATGTCACCTCAGTCTGGAGACTAGAGATCTATCTGTTGGCCTCAGATGCACAGATGAAAAAAAGGAACAGGGAACATGGAAGTTTATAGACACATCAGTGCTTGTTGTTTCCTTAGTATGGAGAAGTCAAAGGAGACATATAACCTGTTTAACAAGCACCTCTTTAGACATTACCCAGAGCAAAGCATTCCTAATGCTAAAATATCAGGCACTGAAGTAGGCATTTGAGAGTGTGACACAACTAGTACATAGTTTTCTAAACCTCTCTTTGCAGCTGCACAATGAGTGCATCCATTCATTAGTTCTTTCAGTGGTAGTTGAGCAGCTAGTATGTTCCAGGCACTGTCCAAGGACCTTCAGTTACAGCATTACACGAGGCATCATCTCAGCTATAGGGAGTAGAAAAAATTAAAATCAAGATAGGTGCTGTGCAAGAAATATTGTTGTTAGGTGCTGTTGACTAGGGTCCGACTCATAGCGACCCTCATGGGGTTTTCAATGGTTGATTGTCTCAGGATTGCTTCCGGAGTGGACTGTCAGGTCCTTCTCCTGTGTGTAAGAAATAGTACATGATAAAAATGAACATTAAAGAATTGCTATAATGAGTGAGGTTGTGTCTCAGGCCAGGTGCACTGCAACAGCAAAATACTCAATACTGGATAATTTATGAAAAACAGAAATTTACTTCTCACAGTTTTGGAGGCAGGAAGTCCAAGATCAAAGTACTTGCATTTAGTTTATGGAGGGCTGCCTTGCTTGCATCCTTACATGGGAGAAGATAGAAACACAAGCCAGAGCAATTTACTGGAAGGTTACAGGAAGCCTCTTTTAAATGGGCCATAATTCTGTTAATAAGGAAGCAGCCCTCTTGGCCTCTTCAAGGCTCTGTCTCTTAATTCTATCACATTGTGAATGCCTGAAATGTGGAGATGATTGTTTCAACATGACCTTTAGAGGGAACAAAAGCATGCAAACCACATTAAGATTTGACTAACCCAGTGAAGACTATTACCAGTTTTATTCTGTGGTAAGAAGGAATTATTTTATACAGTTACTTTAGTCTGTATGTTCAAACACAGAGCATCTAACTTACCAATAGAGATAAAAGCAATTTTCTCACACAAAGGATAAGGGGAAGTCTCCACCAGGACAAGAATGATGAACCATCACTAATTCTTTTTCCCCCTTTATTAGTAAATGATGATGGGGTAGAGTATTGCAGCACTGGCTTTTTCCATTTTGCATCCTTTACATCTCTTCTGGGAACACTTTCATCAACCCACAAAGTTTATGGAGCCTATGGCTAATATGTAGTAAAACTCAAGTAGTTATTTAGGTTATATTCCCCTACTTTTCCAATATACTCAAGAAGTTGCATTGTTTAGATTGAGACTGTCCTCTCCCCATTCATCCCTCTACATGGACCCTCCTCCTCTCACTAATTCTTTATTTTAAAGTAATTAATTATATGTGCGCTTGCAGCCATACCACTGGGGTGTTTGATACCATCACATCTTGGAACCTAAGCAGGGTTGAGCCTGATTAGTACTTGGATGAGAGACCACCTGGGAGCACCAGGTGCTGTAGGCTTGGGAGAAGGACCCGGCAACCCACTCCCAAAAAACAATCAACCACTGAAAACCCTATGAATAGCAAAGGAGCACGACAATAGTGTTTCATCTGTTCTACATAGGGTCGCTGAGTCAGGCACCGACTCCACGGCACCTAACAACATATGCAATATGAAAAATTGAACTCATGGAGTAGAATAACAGTTACCAGGAGCTGCAAAGGTGGTGTTCATTGTGGAGCATTTAGGGCGATGGTGGTCAAAATACAAAATTTGAGTTTGATAGGAAGAGTAAGTTCAAGAGATTTGTTGTACATTATGTTGACCATAGTTAGTATATTATTTTCTTGATAATTCATAAGAGAGTAGAGATTTCTCTACTCTTACCACACAGATAATAAGCATGTAAGGTAACCCATATGTTAATTAGCTCAATTAAAGCATTCCACAATGTATACATGTTTCAAAATATCATATTAAACATGATAAAACTACATAATTTTTAATTGTCAGTTAACGAGAAAAAAGTAATCCAAAAGAACTTTCTGTAGCCTTGGGGATGGGGTTTAGCTCAGTAGGTAGAGCACCTCTCTGCAGTCTTTAAGGTCCTGGGTTCGATCCCCAGCACTGCAAAAATGGAAGAAGGATATGGCAATCCACTTCTGAGGCAGTCCTGGAACAATCAGCCATTGAAAAGCTTATGAGGGTCGCTTTGAGTCAGAAGTAACTCAGCACCTAACAACGACAGCAGGGTATGCTAACTAATTTACAGTTATTTTAACAGAAATGGAATAATGGGAACAGGTGAAAGCAAAAGATAGAGTGAAGAGAGATTACAGATTTTTGGAGAGTACAATCTAGTTGGAGAGCAAGGCAGTAATTGAAATTGTGCAGAATATCCTCATCATTCCTCTCTGTTCCTTTAGCACCTGCAAAGGTAGAGAAGGCCAAGACTTAATCGATTAATGGAGTAGAGACAAGTGGCCAGTTGGAAAGCAAAGTAGAAATTGAAAGCAGGTGGAGATATTGGCACAGGTGGGTCCTGGGAACAAACTGTACGTCCACGTTAAGATTATCCTCCTAAAAGTTTATCTTTCTGAAACTGATGGGAAGAAAGAAGTAAAAATGAATTCAATGGCATGGGGGAAAGAGAGAGGAAGGACAGGGTACAATAGCAGGCAAGAAAGAGAATATTAATGGAAGGAAATAATGTACCTTTCCCTGTGACATTAGTGACTTCATGCTTACAAATGGCCAAAGTGCCTATGCCAAATATTCAGTCTGAGAGGGGCTGCTTTTATGTTATTTTTTCAGAGTTTTTTAATAATCAAAGGGATTGATTGATAGGATTAAGTGGCAATCAAAAATTAAGGTAAGATGAAGGCTCACTGTAGAGAATATTGTATTTGATTATATATTAAACTGAATTCACAAAATGCATCTTAGAAACTACAAATTAAATTTTGCCATATCCATATTTTTATATTTTAAATTTTATTCCTCCTTCAAAACTCTATATAGGAATATGATTTTTTTGGCTGGGCATTGTGGCTCACACTCTTAATCACAGCAATTGGGGAGGCTGAGGCAGGAGTATTGCAAGTTCAAGGCCAGAGGTAGCCTGCATAACTCAGCAAGACCCTGTCTCAAAATAAAAATATTTAAAAATTTTAAATAGGGCTGGGGTACGGCCAGTGGTAGAACACTGGCAAAGTATACGTGAGACCTTGGGTTCAATCCCCAAGTACAGCCAAAAAAATGAGTTTTAGGAAGTTATTTTTCAATGTCATATTCATATTTAGTATTTTATATTATGGGTCTGTAGCCATATCAACCTAGCATCCGATCCCGCCTCATCTCAGAAGCTAAGCAAGGTCAGCCTGGTTAGTCCTTGGATGGGAGACCACCTGGGAATACCAGGTGCTGCAGGCTAGGGAGAAGGACGTGGCAATCCACTCCTGAAACAATCTACCATTGAAAACTCTATGAATAGCAGAGAAGCACTAATAGCACCAGACATGGCACAGTATCAGGGAGTGTTTCCTTTTGGTGTACATAGGGTCACTATAAGATGGACCTGACTCTACAGCAACTAACAACAGCAACATTACATTGTACAATGAGATTAATTTGTTTTTAGACAAGTTTAAAAATTGCCTTGGGGGTTAACAATATTCTGCTCTCAAGTGGTGAAAAGGAATTCAATTAAACATTACATCCCCTTACCATATGTATTTTAAAGTCCCATATGCTATGCTTTATGCCTTATACCATATAATTAGAATGGATACTTGCCCCATATTTTCAGACTATATCCTCCCACATTCTTTTATATTACTTGAATAGTGATAAAATGAATACACTTCCATTTTTCCTCTTATATTTCCTTTCTTTATATTTGGTTTGAAACAGCCACTGGACATTCTGCCTACTTTTAATACCTACAAAAATGTCTGAGTGTTATCAAGATCATCTAGCAAATAGCACATTTCCTCCAGTGTGGAAGAACCAATGCATTTTTGCTGTTGTTGTTGTTCATAGTGTGTCAAGCATGTCAGTTCAAAAAACTTGAGCATTTGTTGGCAGAAATCAGAGACTATAAAAGAGTATATGATATTCTCCATATGGCCAGTGTCAATTTGTTGCCCAAAGAATTTCTATGTTATAAATGATACTCAATTCTCTTTGATAGTATTTCTTTAAGAATAAATTTTAATACAGTTGATCTTAGGCAAACAGAATTTTAGTAGTTATGGTGTTTTCTTAGAAGTTATTAGCTAAATCAAAAATGTCTTTTTTGCTTTTGAGACAAAGTCTCCCTGTGTAGCCCAGGCTGGCCTCATATAGGTGTGCACTACCACAGCTGGCTTTGAACGTGACCTTTAATCAGTTCATCTTAGATTGCATGTGTTGTGGAAAATTTCCTACTTAGTGTGGTAATTCTATGATAACTCCACTTTTAGGTTTTTATTGAGTACTTTTTCTGACATGACAGCCTCTTATTTCCTTAATCTTGAAAACTGGCATGAAAGCAAAGGCACATGCTGACAGAGGAATAAGAGTTAGGAATTAACATACTTGACATCCACCAAGGATAATTGCATTTTTTATCTTTTTTAATACATAAATTGTTCACTTACCAACCTTATTATGATTATTGTTTCCCCTTTTAATTCATCATACAAGGGAGAAATGCCCCTCAAAAATGAAAATGGACATGAAACAATGATTTTTTTTTGTATGAGAGGGGTTATGCATTCAGAATTTGTTCCTCCCAGTCAAACGTGAATCAAATTTTCATTTGGAAACTTTGAGAAGTTGTGGTCACAATTTAAAGAAGATATGTCCTTAGTTATTGCAAACAAGTGAATGGATCTTCATCATAGCAACACACTTGCCCACACTGCACTGAGTGTTCAGCCATTTTTGGCCCAAAAAACCATGAGCCCTGTGCTACATACTCCCTGTTCACCTGATCTCTTATATTTTTGTCTGTCTGCTTCCCTGGATGAAAAATATTCTCAAATAGAAACATTTTGCAGTTGTGGAGGAGGTGAAACAAAAAAATGACAGGACCACAAAGAATAAAAATCAACAAGTTCAAAGCCTGTTTTGAGCCATGGAAAAAAAACCTCCACAGGTGTTTGACATCAAATGGAGAGTACTTTGTACATAAATAAAATTTGATCATGTAAAAGTAAATAGATGTTTTTTTATAAACCAGTTTTGAGGTTCACCCTTGTATATATTGCTTGCCAAAGTACTTGCTATATCAAGATATGGAGAGTGTCATGATTCCCACATGAAGGAAAAAAAGTAGAATGGCTTTCTATTGTTTGCAGAATTATTTCTCTTCTCAGAGTGATACACAAGTCCTCTCACATTATGGTCCCTGCTTGAGCCCCAGGAACTTCATGTAGCCCCCTCTCCCCGTGTTACTTCCTGCTGTATCAGTGTTTAGTCATCAAACATTCCATGCCCCGCCAGGTGGCTATGCTTTTGTAATGGCCTTTTCCTTCTAGAAACATTTAAGGACAAAGAGAAGGAGGATGGGAGAGGGAAAGGAAGAGGAAGGAAAAGGAAGAGATGGAAAAAGGGAAAGAGAAGGAGGAAGAGACAAGGGAAATGGGGAACTAGAAGGAGAAGGAGAAAATGAGAGAGTAGAGGGGGAAGGAGAGAGAATTCCTACTGAATTCCCAAGATTCTGGTCAAGTGTTCCCTCTTCAAGACTTACTAAATCCTCTGACAGCCCCATTCCACTATACCCTGTGCTGTGTCACCACCTAGCAAATTCATATGGTATTGCAAATATCTTAAAACCTTTTTATTCTCCTTACAGGTAGATGATTAGAAACTACAGGGAGGAGACAGAGTCTTGTCTGCCTCCTTTTCCCCATCACCTACTAATAACTCAGTCTAAAATTGTTTTTGAAAGAAAAATGAATGGGAAGTACAGGGTCATTAAAAGAGAGAAAACAAAAACAAAACAGAGTAGCCTTATTCAACCCTCTTTGTTCAATAGATGCAGACATCTAAATTAGTCTTTCTGTTTGGTAAATTGAGAGAAAATTAATGATCCTGAAAATAAAAGGTGGGCTTTATATTAGAAGCTTTCTAAGAACATACCTGGGACCCTTTATTTTGTTGTTGTTGTTGTCCTTTACCTTTCTGCCATGAATTATCTTCTAAAATGTTTCACCTGAGTAGAAAGTTAACTTTTATTAAACAATGAAAGGAAGAAAAGTAGTTTTCATTTTCAAGGCAAAGAATTGGAGAGAGAAGGAAAGGAGCTGAGTGATTATGAAGACATAGCTGAGAACTCAATATGAAGACACAAAGAGTGAGCTTGTTGAAGGGTAGCCCTGCGATAGCACAATGCTGCCAGTCAGAGCAAGGACAAGTATGTCTACTCCGTTAACTTTAATCACAAATGTAGAGACTAAAAAAGGGAAAGATAGTGTACCCACTCTTTCATACTTATTTTCCAGCTTCCACTTATACTGGAAATTTTCCTGCAAATAGAATTAACAAATAGCTCCCATGATTGAACAGACTTCTTAAGCCATGCCAATTTTCATTTTCTCTACCAACAAATGAAAGCAAACTCAAGTCTTCAAGCTATTTAAGTCATACTGAATCTAAATTGTAGGATTCCTCTACCTACAGAAAGTAATGATTTTTTTTCAAAGTTTCTCTGGAGCACAAACTTTCAGAAATGACATCTATAAATTAAGAATATGTCCTAAGACTCAGACATGTATGGATTCAAATCCAGACCCATAAATTAAATTTCCTTATCTATGATGGTGGTGGTGGTTGTTGTTGTTGTTGTTGTTGTTGTTGTTGTTGTTGTTGTTAGGTGACATTGAGTTGAGTCCGACTTGTGGTGACCCTATGTACAACAGACTGAAACATTCCACCAGCACTGTGCCATGCACGGCACTGTTTCCATGCTTCTCTGCTATTCATAGAGTTTTCAATGGCTGATTATTTCAGGAGTGAGCTGCCGAGTCCTTCTCCCATGTCTATGATGATGTTGTTGTTGTTGTTAGATGCCGTCGAGTCAGTATCCGACTCATAGCGACCCTCATAGGGTTTTCAATGGCTGACTGTTTCAGGATTGCCTTGGGAGTGGATTGCCAGGCCCTTCTCCCATTTTTGCGGTGCTGAGTATTGAACTCAGGACCTCAGAGACTGTAGCACAGCACTCTACCAACTGAGCTAAATCCCAGCCCCTATATGTTGGATGAGTTATATTTTTTAAGTTCTGCCTTTTCTCAGTTATACTATAGAAGTGAATGACAAAAATTCTTATTGTTGTTGTTGCTGTTAGGTACCATCATGTTGGTGTCTGATTCATAGTGATCCTATGTACAATAGGTGAAACACTATTGTCATGCTTCTCTGCTATTCATAGTTTTCAATGGCTGATTGTTTCTTGGGAGTGGGTCGCTGGGTCCTTCTCCCAAGCCTATAGCACCTGGTGTTCCCAGATGGTCTCCCATCCAAGTATTATCCAGACCCGACCCTGCTTAGCTTCAGAGATCTGATGGGATCAGACACCACAGTGGTGCAGCTACAAGTTATGAAAAAAATAGCTAATATTAATTGAACACCTGATACACACCAAATATTCGTCTGAGTGTTTTGAATAAATTAATGCATTAAAGTATAATTATTGTATCCATTTTAAAGATGGGAAAACCAAAAATCAAATTATGAATCATTTGGCAGATAAAGTTTAAAATATAGACTGGTGCAGCCCCCCTTCCACCTCCCCCCAATACCCTGGGAGTAGATAGTACCCCCCCAATACCCTGGGAATAGATACATTGTTCTCTTATTAATGTGTTAATCTGGGTTCTCTAGAGATATAGAAACAGATGCAGAGGCCCAGGGAAGCCAATTGTGTAAGTTCCCATCTAAATAGACATGAAGGCAGCAGATGTTGAATGCCCCCCTTTGAAGACAGCCAGGCAGAAAGACTTTATTCTCTTTACATTTTATTCTATTCAAGCCTTCAGTGGACTGAATTAGCTTCACCCACACTGTGGAGGGCAATCTGCTTTACTCAACCTATTGATTCACATGTTAATCTCATCCAGAAACACCCACACAGACACATACTGAAACAGTATTTAAGCAAAGGACTGGGCACCCACCCTGTGGCTCCATCAAGTTGACATCTAAAATTAACCATCACAGGGTTGGAGTTTAGTTCAGCGCAAGGCTCTGATTTCAATCTGCAACACTGCAATAAACAAACCATCACTATTCATTATGGCAATTTCAAAGGAGGAAAATATTGGTGAAATCATTTAAAAATAAATACCTAACCTGAAATTTATGAAAGTTATAATCATGTTGTACAATGCACAGGGTGGTGGAGCAAGGAATGGAGTCTGGCCACACTTCACAGACAGTAAATATGTGTTTAATGAATAACTGAGATTATCAGTTAATAATAGGTGCATGCACCAAATTTAGAATTTTGCAGGCAAATTCTGCAAAAGGACAAAGTATAAAAGGAGGTGAAACAAGAAGACACCATGGAAAAGTAGAACAAAGGAAGTCATATCAAAGCACATGTCTAATTTAGGCATTTGAGATATCTCCAAGTACAGGACTGGGCTTTAGGATCAGATAGACAAAACACAAAGTAAAATTAATCTAATGCAAGCAGAAAAAGATACTTTTAAAACATCCATAAAGTAATAAATATAGCTATATAGACAAAATATCAAACTTCTAGCTCCTCATGTTGTACTCAATTCTAATCCATCCTCAGTATCAGTAGTTTTTAATCCAACAAATCTGTCATCCACATTCTTAAAAGCATGTTTAGGGAATCTTCCCTATCAAAATGAAATCCAAACTCCTTTCAGTCCTATTAAGTGTGCCTAAAATTTGCTTTATTTGTAGCCTATTTCCTTCTGTTGTTTTCCTCATATACAACAACAATTTTCAAAGACACCATGTATATGCTGTTTATTTCTTTTCTTCTCTATATGATCCCATCTTCTTCCCCTGTACTAGCTGGTGGGGTCTATTCCTTAGAAAACAACTTGATGTTATGTTGATAACAGTAATGGAAATGACAATAACAGGAGGAAGAAGAGGAGAATAATGGTTTTTATAATGCCATTTTATTGATTATCTATTTTGGCCAGGCCCTGTAGAGGATATTTACCTGAATATATCATGAAATTCTTACAAACCTAGTTTCTCTTATTTACATTTTATTGTTGTGGAAATTATAGCACAGAGAGATCAATTGACCTGTCCTACTTCACTCAGTTAATAAGAATGCTTTTAATTCAATCCAAATACCAAATTCACTGCAAATTATCAAAGTTGATTTTTATAAGAATGTTTTATTAATAAAGTTTTAAAACTAATAAAATCCTTTAGTATGTTATTTTCATATTATATCTAATTACATTAGAATTACTTATAGGTCAGCTATTGAATTTAATTTTGAATTCTTTTAATCTCAGGATGAATTTTTGCCTACCCCATTTCCCCTATGCCCTGCAAAATGTTACAATATTATTACAAATTTATAATATTTTATCTTTAAAAAATATCAAGCAATTTTAAGTATATGCAATTCAAGGCAACAAACCTAAAATAAAATATCCAGGCAAATTGCCTTTGCTATTTTGAAAATTGTTCTTGTTAGGTGTCATTTGAGTTGGGTCCAACTCATAGTGACCCTATGTACAACAGAGAAAACACTCCCATCACTGTGCCATGACCAGTACTATTGTCAATGGTTTTCAAAGCTGGATTGTGCCGGACATGGTGGCACACACCTGTATTCTCAGCAGCTTGGGAGGCGAAGGCAGGAGGATTGCAAGTTTGAGACCAGAGGCAGTCTGCATAACTTAGTGAGAGCCTGTCTCAAAAAGTAAAAAAGAAAAATGGGCTAGGGATGCAGCTCAGTGGTCCAGCACTTGCAGAGCATGCAAGCGCTAGGCCCTGGGTTCAACTCCCAGTATGAAAAAAAAAAAAAAAAAAAAAGCTGGATTGTTTTGGGAGTGGGTTGCCAGGTCCTCTCCCTAGCCTCCAATACCTGGTATTCCTAAGCAGTCTCCCATACAAGGGCGAATTAGGCCAACCCTGCTTAGCTTCCGAGATCAGGAAGGATTGGATTCCAGGGTGGTATGGCTGCAGACATTTTGAAAATTAGGAAGGGCATAACATTACACAAATTCACTTCTTCTAGAATATCAATGGACATATACAGTGAGTTAAATAATTATAAAATTCAATTGTCCTTATTACTTGGGGAAGGTCACTGAAAAGAGAACTGTCAGAGACATAAAAACAGAAAGATCAAGAAATATGCCAAATTGACAAGGTGATTTTATGAATGATGAGTATATGAAAGTTGTAATTGTGTTTTACAAGGGACACAGGGTGAGGGAGCAGAAAAGTACAAATGAGAATGGAGTCTGGTCCACACTTCACACAACAGTCTGCAGAGCATTATTTAAGGTTAGAGGTGGTTGTATCATCAGTCACAAAAGCATGAAAATTAAATAACATGCTTAATCTTGTCATGAGGAAATATAGCACGCTTCTTCATACATCATTTTTTAATTGGGTATCTTGTATGATTGCCCATTAAGAAGGGGAATAGTTTTTTTTTTAAATTGTTTTTAGACCAATCAATACCTTTCAAGCCTGCTGAATATCCTCTTTGTCACCATTAAGACAGCAGAGGGCATAAACGTTAGTATGTAGGAGATGAAGTAGCTGGCGGACACATTAGCGTAATTGTCAGGGATAGGGAGAGCTGTCTTCCAACACCAGTCCCCACAATTTAAACCTTAACAGTGGATTTTTTTTTCATGAAATTCATCACAACCATTATTGTATTTAAAAACTCTACATTTATTTCCTAGTTTCTCTTGTCTGTTTCAGAATTTCTTTGCAAATTATCCTTTCAAGTAGATATATGGAGAGAAATTAATGTTTTTTATTTTTATTTTTTAAACTTCATTATGATTATTATATGAGTGCATTCAACTCAGAGTAGAAGTGGTTTAAAATTGAGACCAGTATTATTTTATAGTAAAGCACACCTTATCTTTAGGTAACTTTTACAGTTTCCCAAATACACAACTTCTTTAAATGTCTTTAACTGTAAGAATTGGGCCAAATGAGCACAGTTGAAAATTGTAATCTCTGTTCTAAGGCTCACATTTGGAATACATATACATGCAAAAACTCAGAACCCCCATATTGTATATTATTTTTGTGCTATATCTTTAAAAACATTTATGAATACCGTACGAGTATCGGAATAAAATGATTTTTTGAATATAGCAATTCTTTTAGAAAACTTCCTGCATCAAATGATCTAAAAATTGAACCATAGAGATTTACAATCTCAGAAGATAACAAATTGAGCTTTATTTATCCATTGGGTATATTTACCTCTTCTCTGTTGTGTCTTTTTGTAGCACCATAAGGTGATTGATTCAACCATGAAGATTCATATCATCAAGTCATATAGACTCTGAACATTTTCCTTCTTCTATAAATTTCTTTCAAAGTTATAATTCTTGTCACTTAAAAACTAATAAGTTTATCAAATATATAAATTATTGAGAAGTTGGTCAAATAATTGCTCAACACATTCTTACTGAGTGATTTTAAACTTTGAAGGCATTAGCTCCTCGAATAAAATTTTGAGTCTTGAATTAGAAAAGTTCCTTGGGGAAGATCGGAGAAATAGACAGAAAGAGAAGGAACCTTAGGGATTGGGTGTTAAATGCTATGGGAAATAGCCAAACTTACAGAAGCAGAGAATAAAAGGGTAGAAGAATGGTTTCCTGGAACTGGAGTAATCCAGAAAAAGGAGATTATTTTTCAATGAATATAAAATTTATATTGGGTAAAATAAATAATTCCTAGAGATTTATTGGACAACATAATATCTACAGCAAACAAAACAGTATTGTGCACTTCAAAACATCTGAAGGGGTTAGACATCATGTTGTGTTCATGCCACACACACACACACACACACACACACACACACACACACACACGTGGGGGTTTTTGTAGGTGAGGAATATGTTGAATACTTTTCTTCTGGTGCTGATACTATGAGTACATGTATACATGCAAATTCATTAAGAATTTTATCTTAAATATGTGTGATATTGGGTATATCAATTATTTCTCAAAAAGGCTAAAAAAATATTATGGCAAATTCAGAAAGATATTGCATGATATTATTCTTATTTTGAATTGCTTTTCCTAACACTCAAATTGAAAATTTGGAGATTAATCACCTTCTCTTTCTGTTAATTCTGGGAAAACAAAATTGAAATGCAAAACAACTTTCAATTTTTAAATAATTGCATGTGATATCTAAACTTTTGTATTATCTCAAGGTAGTAAAACCAATGAGATTTTATGTGACATTGATGTATTATTTGTTTTTTTTTAGGTTCTGTCAATTGTATTCACCTAGGCCAATCTACTTGATTTGCATTTAAAAAATTTTTTAATGTACACCTTAATGTGACTCATTCTGAGATGCTTCTCATTGTGACATTTCCATACATACATTTTGTTGTACATTATTCATATTGGTTCCCCCTTATCCTCTTGTACACATAAACCCCATCCCACCCTCCCCATCAAAGACTTCTCTACCATTTACTTGTCTTTTTATGGTAATATTTTTCTGTATATCCTTGGGTTCCAGTTCTGTTTAAGATAGAAAGTTTTCCTGCAGTGAACTTTCTTTTTACCTTGTGAGAACTATTACATGCATTTTCTAGACCATCTATAATAATACCAATCTTAGCTTTTTTTTTCTTTTACTATGATCTGACCTCTGTATAAGACTTTTTCCTTCATATAATTTTGATTCAGCTCCCACATATGAGTGAGAATATGTGGTCTTTTTCTTTCTGACCTTGTATTCGTTCACTTAAAATAATTTTCTCCAGTTCCATCCATTTTGCTGCAAATGGCCTTATTTCAATTTTTTGATTGCTGAGTAGTATTCCATTGTCTATGTGTACCATAGTTTTTTAGCCATTCTTCTGTTGAAGGGCACTTTTGTTGACTCCATATCCTTGCTATTGTGAAAAGTGCTGCATTGAACATGGAGATGCAGGTGTCTCTCTGGTATGATGACCCATCTCCCTTTGGGTAAATTCCCAATAGTGTTATAGCTGGGTGATAGGGTAGATCTATTTTCAGTTTGTTAAGATACCTCCATATTGATTTCCACAGTGTTTGGACCGATTTACAGCTCCACCAACAATGTAAGAGTGTTCCCTTTTCTCTGCAACCTCACCAGCATTTGTTGTTATTTGTTTTATTGCTCTTGGCCATTCTTACTGGTGTAAGGTGAAATCTCAGAGTGGTTTTAATTTGCATTTCCCTAATGACTAGGGATATTGAGCATTTTTTCATGTGTTTCGTGGCTTTACGGACCTCTTCATTTGAGAACTGTCTATTCAGTTCCTTTGCCCATTTGTGTATTATTCTTTGAAAAAAATTGTGTAACCAATTCCTTATGGAAAGAATTCACCTATTCTGTATTTGTTGTGCTGTTTCCAAGATGAATCCAAATATGGACAATTTATCTCTATTCTCTAAGTTTAGTAAATGCAGCATTAAACTGAAAAAAGCAATGGCAACTGCTTAAAATGTAATTGATTACTAATTTATATCCACTTACAGAGGTTTCTTTCCACTCCATCTGTGTCCTTTTGTTAATTCTGAATAATGCTCTCAGGTTTGACCCCTTCACTCGTACTTTCTGTGCCCCAATCTTTTTCTAATTTGTTTAGATTGACTTGACAGTCCTTTCTTTTGAGGATGAATTAGATGTTTTAAAATATAAGCCTCTCTCTCTCTCTCTCCTTGTCTCTCTCTCTCTCCCTCCCTCTCTTCTTTCCCTCTCTTTCAATTTGGCAGCAAACACTAGTTATAGCTTGCTACACTTTATTTGCCAAAGTGTTAATATCATCCATAAATTATAATGAGTAGTAGGCTCTGGTTGTCATCAATCACCAGGGAGTAATTGATGCTGATTGAGTCAAATAAATATGATGTTTGCAAAGCCAGGACCTTGTCAGTCAACTTGAGTGCAACAAATCTATTAGATCAATAGGGACTGAATCTTAAAGATAAGTGAAGAATGTTACTTTCCATTAATTTAGAAATTGGAAATGAAGGTTTATTTGACTTCCTGCTTTATAAATACACTATATCAATGCAAGGAACAGAAAGCATAAATTGTTCCAAGTTGTGAGTTATTGTTAGGTTTTGGTGAGGCGGGCCTGACTCATAGTGACTATATGTACAACAAACAAAACACTCCCCAACACTGTACCAGGCACACAATCTTTTTTATGTTTAAGCTTATTGTTGCAGACACTGTGTCAATTGATCTACTCGAAGGAATTCCTTTTTTTCATTGACCTGCCGCTCTCCCAAACATTATGGCCTTCTCTAGGGGTTGGTTCCTCCTGATATGTAGAAAATACATAAGATGAAGTCTAGCCATCTTTGCTTCCAAACAGCACTCTTGTTGCACTTCTTCAAGACAGATCTGTTTGTTCTTTTGACAGTTCATGGTATATTCAGTATTTGTCTTCAGCACCATAACCCTCAATTCTTCGCCTGTCTCCCTTACTCAATGTCCAGCTTTCAGAAGCATATGATGCAACTGAAAATAACATGGTGTGAATCAGGAGCATCTTCAACTTCAACGTGATGTCTTTGCTTTTCAGCATTTTAAAGAGATCTTTTGCCACAGCTTTTCCTCATACAATACATCTTTTGATTTTTTGACTGCTGCTTTTGTGGGTGTTGATTGTAGAACCAAGTAAAGCAAAATCTTGGACAACCTTGATCTTTTCTCCATTTATTATGAGTTGCTTACTGACCGCATTGTAAATATTTTTGTTTTCTTGATGTTGAGGTGCATCTATACTGAAGGCTCTGTTGTTTGATCTTCATCTGTAAATGCTTCAAATCTTCTTCAGTTTCAGCACATAAACTTGTGATATCTGCGCAAAACAGGTTGTTAATTAGTCTTCCTCCAATCCTGAGGTGACATTCTTCTTCATTATGTCCAACTTCTCAGATTATTTGCTCAGCGTAGAGATTGAAGAGGTATGGTGAAAGGATACAGCCCAGACACTTTCTGAACTTTATATCGGGCAGTATTTCCTTGTTCTAACAACTACTTCCTGGTCCAAGGATAGATTCTTCAGGAGCACAATTAAGTGCTCTGGTATTCCCATTTTTCAAAGTGTTATCCATAATTTGTTGTGATCCACACAGTCAAATGCCTTTTCACAGTCAATAAAATATAGACATCTTTCTGATATTCTCTATTTTCATCCAATATCTATCTGACATCAGCAGTGATATCCCTGGTACCACACCCTCTTTTGAATCCAGCTTCATTTTCTGGCAGTTCCCTGATAATATCTGCTTCACTTGCTTTTGGATGATCATTAGCAAAATTTTACTTGCATGAGATATTAATGTCTTTCAATGGTTTCCACATTCAGGCGGATAGCCTTTCTTGGAAATGAGCACAAACAAGCTTTTATCTGCCCAAAGGCCAGAATTGTGTTTTTCTAACCACTTTCCATCCTACCTCTCACAAGTACCCCAAAAGTAACTTGAAATTATTTAAAATTAAATCTATTTCAAATTAGCATCAAAATTCAAATTGAGTTTACCTTAACATGTATCTGTAAAAAGCTGCAATTCAGTCAAGCCCTGAAGACAGCACTGGAATATGCAAAGTAAAACTTACATCATTTTTGTTGATACAGCCAGAAACCAGTGGCTTGATATGGAAGTATTTTTCTGAATTGACAATGAATTTGAAATTCAGTCATTGCCTTCTTAGGATACATGTGGTTATAAAATGATGGGCTTGCTGGTTATATTTAGAGGATAGGTTTTTATATGTCTTACGTACTGAGAAATTTCCACAGGCTTGAAGTCTTTGTTTGACATAAGGACTTCAGTCTGTCACAGGAAAAAAAAATTATCAATTACATTCACTTGCAGTTCTACAACCCTAGCCAAATTTCCTTTGTTTTGACATTTTATTAATTAACCACATCCTAAGTACTAAAAACAATGAGTCACTTTTAAAATTTATGTTGTTATATGCCATTATTTCTAGTATTACCATTTTATACTCACAAACAAACCACAAATGGATTAATCATTTTGTCATCTAAGAATATAAATCTATGGCATGGGGGCTAATTTTAAAAATAGTTTTTACTAGAATTTAATAATTTTAATCTGTGGAGAGCCTGCTATGTAATAGCTAACATGCTAGGTATTCTTCATGTATTATTTTCAGTTTACAACTGGTAACTACTCAAGTATGATCTAGTTGAAATGGAGACTCAGTAAATTTGATCATATTGCCAAAGTTACTGACAAGTTAGGGGGTAGTGTTATTTTTCTTGGCCTCTGAATTCTGAATCTTGTTTTTACCTCTTCACTGTCTGATTTTATATACCAGAGAATTTAAAGATAGTGATGTTAGCCTTTCAAGTCAGAATCAGTTGATAGGAATAATTCTACTCATGAAAAACATTTTTAGTAGATAGGATGGTCATTTCTAAATGTCAGATTTCTTTATTGTGGCAAGCATTTTGACACTGAAGCTTATTTCCCATTCAAATGTTTTGAAATAGGACTTAATTAAAGACCAAAAAAACATTATGCTTGATATACTGGAATAAATAATACAGCCAAATCTAACTCTTCAGATGGCAGTCACACCAACTATATAATTAAAGAGTCCACAATGGAATGGCAATGGGAAATTCCCTTATTCAAAAAAAGGAAGGAAGTCCATTAAAAGTATTAAAGTATAAAATCTCTTTTCTCTTTCTCCATGATATATTTGTCAAATTTCCATAGTGTTTTATTATTATTGTTATTGTTTGTTATTTAATACTATTTTAAATAAAGGAAAATTAAAAACTATTTGCATGAATTTTACCATGTATATTTATACTGGACAATACCAATTTTAAATGAAAATATAACTTATCTCCTTTGTAGAATGCCCAAAGTTACACAATTCAGATTTGTAAGCTTGTAATAGCATATGTATTTCTTGCCAAAACAATAGAAATACTACACAAACTCAGCTGCTTTTATTTTACTTATGATATATTATAACTCTGCCAATCCTCTCTCCTTTTGTCTTGATTAGTAAGATAAGATTTAAAAGGAAAAGAAATTATAGATGTCCCTGCCTGTAATACCTGCAGCCATACAACTGTGGCATGTGATCCTGTCAGATCTCGGAAGCTAAGTAAGGTTGGGTCGGGTTAGTACTTGGACAGGAGACCACCTAGGAACACCAAGTGCTGTAGGCTTGCGAGAAGGACTCAACAACCCACTCCCAAGAAACAATTTGCCATTGAGAACGCTATGAATAGCAGAGAAGCATGACAATAGTGTTTTGCCTGTTGTACGTAGGGTCACTATGAGTGGGACACCAACCTGACAGTACCTAACAACAACAGCAACTGCCTGTAATGTCATTTTCAGCATAAGTGGCTGACTAACATAGGGAAGTTACCCAAGTATGAAGAATACAATATGATTCCTTGGGCATTCGTTGTTTTTTCTTTGTTTTCACAGTTCTAGGGATGAAATGCAAGATCTTATGTATACTAAGCAAGTACTAGACCACTAAGCTATACCCTCAACTCTTACGTTTCTTTCCTTATTATCCAAAAAGTTCTGTTTACAGTGCAGACCATAGCTTTTTGGTGGAATCAGTGCCCTGTTTAGTCAGGGTACTAACATAACAGCCCTGTACTCAATTTAGGCATTGCTGAGCTTCCACATATCATGAGTTTTTCAAAATCCTGTATTTGTGAGGCATCACACATACTATATGAATAGAGTGGCAGGGAAAATATGTTAAAGATCTAATTGTTAACCACTTCAAGATAATAAAACCCATGTACAGGGTCCTTCTGCCTATGTCCAGGGCACGTTCCTATGAAGGTAATCCTGTGAGTAGTATCAGCCCAGGTAAGAAAAGTCTATAGCTTCACAGGACTTGTAATGTAAAAAAAAAAAATTAAAAGGAGATTTCCTCAGATGATATTTTTCTATAAAAATGCTATTCTGAAACTTGATAATTTATCTCAAACATAGGAAGTAAGGGACCTGTTTAGAGTGTACCTTGTAATTTGTCAAATATGGCAATTATAACATCACTTTGTTTGGTGGCTGCACTGTGCCCAAGCAAGATTGGATTTTGGGTGGATTGGTCCTAGAAGAAAACAGGCTTTGGAAACTGAAAATCTGTACTTCTACCTGCTACATATGGAAACATAGACAAATTATGTAAACATACCTGTAAAATGGGAATCATCTTGCCTAACTTTTAGAGCATTATGAGAACCAACTATTAAAATAGAGAAAGAGAATACTGATCATTGTTTCTAGATAAAAATGGCATTCGGAAAAACAGATGTTTTATAAATTGTACCTTTTTTAATTTTAGAGATATCCAATGACATTTCAGGAAAAATCTTAATATGTTCTAAAGCATAAAATAATTGTGCATAATAAATCAAACTAGAGCAATTATAATGGAGCCTTTGAAAGTGGCACCAGCGATAGAACAAAAAGTGGGAAAAAATATGGTTGGGATTTCCTGATGAGTTGTTCAAAGTTGCGATAAAGAATCAGACCAATGACAATGTGGTTCCACAATTATTCACAGGAAAATCCTGATTGTATTTTACAGGACTGTTTGAATGATTGTCCTTGACCAAGTATTTCATGAGGCTTTGCTATCCTTTCCATGACCTCTATTAATCTTGTTTTTCCATGAATCAGCACCTTTTACTTTATCACTTAATCAGTTTCTTATATCATTAATTGCAGATGTTTGTTTTTCATGTTTTCTTGACCAGAAAATCCAACTGTATTTCTCTGCCTTTTTTTCTCTTGAATGTTTATCTGAATGTTTGCCACAGTCAAGGCAAAAAATTTCTGAAAGGCTTGCTTTGCTTTTCATATTTTCACGGCCATCTCTTTAAGCATTGTAAAATGCAGCAATAAATCAAATATTTTAGATGAAAAGTGAGAGATTTAGGCTAAGTTATAAAGTTCTTTCTGAGTCCAAAATTTTACTATGTAAATATCTCTGACATGGGGATACTTTTAGTGAAAATAGGTCATTCAGATCTAGAGATTCAGATTGCTTATTTATATAATGCAAATCCTTAGTAAACAACTCAACAATCTACTTAAATTCAAACAGCCAATTTGAAATTATCATCTTATCCCAGGTCCCATTATAATTCTTGTTGTTGTATTCCATTCATTTTTCCTTCTGGCTCTGTATCTCTAATTTTTCTTTTCATAGTTGCGTTGCATCAATGTTTATATTTTGTTGTGTCTTGTTCAATTTTAATCATGTCTTTATATTTGGATATAACAAGGTGTACCTTATAAATAAAAATATTCTTTGTAGAATATTTTAAGACCAATTTCTTGATTTCTCACTGGTCTAACCTGAGTTCAGGGACAATCCTTGAAAACCAAGAGTTTTCCACATCATCATATGAAGCATTGTAATGAAAAATACTTCTACAGCCAGTTACTGATTAATTTGCTGTAGACTAACTTTTTTTTATGTGAAATGTTATAGTTCTGTTCAGCTTTCTACTGGGTAGCATAAAATTGGCTTCCTATCATCTTTTAATTGGCTTTTCTATAGTGCCTTATTTTTACATCCTCAGTGTGAAATTCAGCTGCAGTTAGGATGTAAGCTTGTAACCTAGACCACAATCAACTGAACTTCAGTTTCGACTTGATCAGCTTGAGGAAGCAGGCTCTTTATGCAGCCTTTAAGTATAGCTGTGTGGGTGGTTATAGAGGAATTTGGTTTTCACTGGCATGAGTTGTTATAAGTCAGTTTCTAAGTTTTTATAGAGCTGAGGCATTGCTGAGGCAGGTTGATGTGTTCTATAATGATTTCATGCAGCAAAGATGTTTTCCACCAGCCAGTTCCACACAGTGGTTTTAGCCAGCATTGCTAGAGGCTCAGTCACCAGACTACAGTTTTTAGTTTACACAATATATCTATGAAATCCTCAATGTCTTTCCATTTTCTTCTGAGCTTTATTGAGGTAGGGTTGAAAATTTACAATTGTTTAAGATATGAGTTGGTTGTTGTCTTGTTAGGTGCCATTGTGTCGAGTATGACTCATAGCAGGCATCATAGGATTTTTCAATGCCTGATTGTTTCAGGGATTGCTTCAGGGGTGGATTGCCATGTGCTTCTGCTCCTTTTGCAGTGCTGGGGATAGAATCTGGGTCCTCAGAGAGTATAGAGTAGCATTCTACCAATTCAGCTAAACCCCAGCCTATGCATATATGTATATAACTGTATATTTTTAGTGTTGTTAGGTCCTGTGGAGTTGTGTCCAACTCATAGCTACCTTCATAGGGTTTTCAATTGCTTACTGTTTCGGGATTGCCTCGAGAGTGGATTGCCATGTCCTTCTCCCACTTTTGCGGCGCTTGGAATTGAACTTGGGACTTCAGAGACTGCAGAACAGCGTTCTACCAACTGAGCTAAATCCCAGCCCATAAAAGTGTATATGTATGCATATATGCTTATATATGCATGTTTATTTGTATGTATGTGTATGTATATACATATATATGTTGTGTGTATATATGTGTATATACATATATGTGTATATACATAAGTATATATACATGCATGTATATGTATACATACGTATATATGCACATATGTGTATATGCACATATATGTATAGATGCATGTATATGTATATGTATGTATATACACATATATGTATATATGCATATATATACATATATGCATATGTATATATGCATATATGTATATATATGCATATGCATTTATGCATATATGCATATATGTATATATATGATATGTATATATGCATATATACATATATACACATGTATGCATACATACTGACAGACATATATACACATATATGTATATATGTAACATATGTATATGTATGTATGTGTATATATGCATATATGCATGTATATATGTATGTACATATGCATATATATTTATTTATTTATATATATATATATATATATATATATATATATATATGCGCACACACACACACACACACACACACACATGTTTATCTATCTATTCTTTGTCCAGTCCTCTGTCAAGTCATTTAGATTGTATCCATACCTTGGTTTTTGTGAGTCATGCTGAAATGAAGAAAGGAGTACATATATCTATTCAAGATCCTAGTTTCATTTCCTTTGGATATACTGTATATTCTCAAATCTAATCTCTACCCTTTCAATAGCTTTAGAGGGTTACAAAATGAGATGTAGATTAGAATTCTCTATGGATTAGATTCATTATGGAGAGAGCTGGCATGAAATTCTAATCTGCATTTGATTTTGTAGCTGTCTGAAACTACTGAAAGAGTGCAGAATCCAGAATATATGGTATACAAAGAAATGAGATTCCATGACATAACATAGTTCTATTGTTAATTTTCTGAGAGATTTCCATACCGTTTCATTAATTCAAATTTATGTTTTTCAAAAAGAAAGCATGCTCAGAACAAACTGGTGTATGAAGAAGTACTCAAATTCACTAATCATCAGGGAAATGCAAATCAAATCACAATGCAATATCACTTCATACCTGTTATAATTATCATTGTCAGAAAGGCAAAAGATAATTGTTGAAAAAAGATATGGAGAAAGAGGAACTGTTAAGCATTATTGGAAGAGATTTAAATTACTAACCTCAAAATCTTTTAATTCACCTCTTTTAGATTTCATTAACTAAAATTCTTTTTCTTGTTATCAAGAAATGCAATCGCACCCTCTCAAATTTTTATTCAACTAAGGGCCATATAAAGATATGAGAGCAGAGAGATATAGAGAACAGGTCTGACAAATAGGAAATTCTTGCTTTAGTCCTGCTTCTGCTACACATTTACTAGATTTGGGTAAATCTGTTATAGTTTTAACACCTCAATCTCTTCATAAGTATAATTATCTCAAAAACAGCTATTTTTACATAATGAAAGAAAAATATAATGATTTAAAATTACTTTTCCCTCTGTGTTTTTCAAATTCTTGAAAAAGATTATTTAATTCATATTTTTGTGTAACAATTTAAAAAGACCTTTTTTAGATGTCTTTGTAGTAGTTTAGGAAGATTGAATAGAAACAATTATTTGTCATTACTGTTGTTTATTCCCTAGTTTACATGTGATTCACTCATATGATATTAGGTCTATTCTTGTATGATCTTCCATTGGCTTGGTCTTCACTTCTCTCTCTGTCAATCAAAAACATTATAACTCCCATTTACTAGTCATTTTGAAGAAAATATTTTATTCTTTATCTAAAAAAATTAGAGTTAAGCTAGCATCCAATACATTCTCTAAACTAAGACATTGAAAGTAATTTTAGATGTAACATATTTATCTCATAAATCTTCTTGAGTGTATTTTACAATATGTGTTAGATTACAGCATGATTTATCTGAGGGTCCTGTGGATTTCATATTTTATTTAAGTTTGTGGGAAGTTTCCAACTTTATACTATAGGTGTGCTGAGGTATTTGTTCATCTTCCATTCTATTTCATATGTCTTCAGGCCTGTTTTTATGCAACTACCAAGCTGTTTTTGCCACCACTGCCCAATAGTATACCTTAAAGTCAGGGATTGTGATTCCACCTGCACTAGTTTTCTAGCTTCAGAGTGTTTTGGCTATACATGGTCTTTTGTGATTCCATATGAATTTTTGGATCATTTTTTCAATACACAAATGGGTAAAGGATCTGAATAGACAGTCTTCAAATGAAGAGGTTGGCAAAGCCATGAAACACATGAAAAAAATGCTCAATATCCCTAGCCATTAGGGAAATGCAAATTAAAACCACTCTGAGATTTCACCTTACACCAATAAGAATGGCCAAGAGCAATAAAACAAATAACAACAAATGCTGGTGAGATTGCAGAGAAAAGGGAACACTCTTACATTGCTGGTGGAGCTATAAATTGGTCCAACCACTGTGGAAATCAATATGGAGGTATCTTAACAAACTGAAAATAGATCTACCCTATCACCCAGCTATAACACTATTGGGAATTTACCCAAAGGGAGATGGGTCATCATACCATAGAGACACCTGCATCTCCATGTTCAATGCAGCACTTTTCACAATAGCAAGGATATGGAATCAACAAAAGTGCCCTTCAACAGAAGAATGGCTAAAAAACTATGGTACACATAGACAATGGAATACTACTCAGCAATCAAAAAATTGAAATAAGGCCATTTGCAGCAAAATGGATGGAACTGGAGAAAATTATTTCAAGTGAACGAATACAAGGTCAGAAAGAAAAAGACCACATATTCTCACTCATATGTGGGAGCTGAATCAAAATTATAAAAAGGAAAAAATCCTATGTAGAGGTCGGAACATAATTTAAAAAAAAAAAAGCTAAGAATGGTATTATTATAGAGGGACTGGAAATTCATGTAATGGTACTGACAATGTAAAAAGAAAGTTCACTACAGAAAAAGGTTCTATCTTAAACAGAATTGGAACCCAAGGATATATAGAAAAATATTATCATAAAAAGACAAATAAATGGAAGAGAGGTCTTTGGTGGGGGGGTGGGATTGGGGAGGAGGCACACAAAAGGGTAAGGGGGAAGTTATCTGTATAATGTACAATAAAGCACATATATGGAAATGTGTCAATGGAAAGCATGTCAGAATTATTCACATTAAGGTGTAAATTTAAAATTTCTAATAAAAAATAATAAATTAAAAAATAATTTTAAAAAATGGACTGGGGAAACAGCCCAGTGGTAGTGCAAGGACCTGAGTTCACCCCTCAAGTACCACAAAATAATAAGAAGAAGAAGAGGAAGAAGAAGAAGAAGAAAGGAAGGACGGATGGATTATCAAAGTCTAGAGTATTTGTTACTAAAAATGAATGTTGTTCTAGATGCAAATATATTGCCTAGTTTTATATTTCTAAACTGTATTTTTTTATTTTTGTAAATAAATAAAATATTGTTGAAAAAAAGAGAGAACAGATTTGAGGAGGGACAAAAATAGAATCAGTAAGGGCAATGACTGTGTCCTCCTTTAAATTCCCTAGTTTATAGCAGCCCTGTTGTAGCATTTTTTTCTCTTTCTTTCTTTCTTTCTTTCTTTTTTTTTTTTCTTTTTGCAGTACAGTGGGTTGAACCTAGGGCTTCACAATTCCATACTTTGCAAGTGATGTATGATTGAAATGCACCTTCTTCCCATTTTTTAATTTTTGAGATAGGGTGTCACTAAATTATGCAGACTGCCTCTGGTTTCAAACTTACGATCCTCCTGCCTCTGTCTCCCGAGTTGCTAGGGTTATAGATTTGTGCCACTGCACCTGTCTAATTTTTTTTTATTTCCAGCATTTCTATTTGATTCTTTCTTATAATTTCCATTTCTTTGTAAGATTTTTTCTGATTATGTATATACTCCATTTTTTCACTAGGTTCTTTACTATGTTAATCATCTATATATTAAATTTCCTATCTATAAATATCAACATCTATTGATTGTTTCATCTTGTGGCCATTATTATTTTAGTGGCCTCTTTATGTATCTCATAATTTTGGTTGAAAGCTAATTGTCTTGAGTGTGATAGCAGAAGCTTAGCTATGTAGTTTTTCTTTTTACCCAGAAATGGTCTCTTTTTTTTTTTTTTTGGTGTGTGTGTATATGTGTGTGTGTATTCACATATGTATATATACACACACACATATATATACATACACATGTATATACACACACAAATATGTTTACTTATATATATACACACACATACCAGCTATGCCTTTTTGTAGGCAATTATGCCAGTACTCAGAATCTGTTCACTTTTATTTTTCTGTGGTTCTCAATTCACCACAAGCTTGTAGCAACTCTGATACACCTTTATTTATTGTAGCTGATCTGTCAGGTAGTTTATCCTGATGTCTGTCCCCACCTCACAGGTTTTCCCTGTACACCTGTGCCTTACAGAAAGTCTCTCCTTCCAAACTGTTAAAACTCTCCCATTAATGAGCTATCACAAATTAATCAACATTTTCTGGCCTATTATTAGCAGGAATAAAGGATAATATTCTTTACTTTTCTGTTTTATCCTCAGTGTTAATGAGTAAGGAACCTTGTGGATTTTTGCAGTGGGATCCAAAATGATGATCCTGGTATTTTCCCAACAGTATAGAGTCTTTGTGATCTGGGTCCAGGATGCATTTCAGCTCTTTCCCTAGGATTTTATTTTATTTGCTTTTCGTTTGTTTTGATTTGTTTTTGTTTTGTTTCTCACTCTCTTTCTTCTGAAGTTGAAAGTATTTGCTCTTATTCTCTCAGTGGCTCAAGGCTTTTAGATGACATAGGATAATGGACCTGGGTGGTGCTTTGTGTCTTTCTCACAATGACTGTGTTACCTTTTCTGAGTCATACACCAGAAGGAAGCCACTGGTCACTGGACCCAACGCAATCTTTCATATGTATACTCAATGAGGTTTGGGGGAAGGCCTGCAAGTGGGTACAGCTTCTCTTTTGTCCATAGCTCTTAGGGATTCTATATGTTCATTCTAGTCCACTCTTTATCTTCAGTACATTGGTAAAAAGTTTAGCTGAATCTTTTATACTTTCTTGCATAACATGTACTATCTACCACATGTTAATTAGTGTCTCTGGGCTCTCTCTCTACTCCATCTTTATTTTGATTCTGGTCTAGTTGTTTATCCTATTTCCTTAGCTTTTTTTATAGATTCAAGAATTGTTATCATTTTATAAATCATCTGAAATTTTTGTTATTGTTGAAAGATAAGTGTACCATTAATTCTAGCTTTCTATATTTTAAAGAGAAGCCAATAGATCACTTATCAGTTTTTAGTTCCATATTAACAGAACTCCCTAGAGTTGATAATCTTATATGAACTAAGAATTGGATGACAGCTACCCCATCTCTTCTATATTAAAATTGTTTTATAATACTCCAGACAAGGAAATTAGCCTTCCTCAACTTCAGGTCTCTTTCTGAGTAATGTTATTAAGGGATGCTGAAATTTCAGAAGTGAATTTCATTTATTTATGATTCAACATATTTTAAAGAACCTTAAATACAGAGGGTGCCAAAAATATATAGAGATCTTGGAACAAATCTTTCCATTTTGCTGCTTTATAAATACATCAGATGCTTGTTTTGATGTGCTAGTAGAAGTATAATCCAGAATGTCATACTACACATCACTGTTTTAATTCAATTGAACTTCCAACAGTTACACACAGATAACATCTCTTAAAATGTATATAAAATTTGGCACCCCAGCATGTGAGTGTTCAATCATTACTTGTTTCACATTCAACATTTCATGTGCACTTCAAATGTTCTTGTGAGGTGAGAGTTATAAATCTCATTTTAGTGAGAAGACAAATGAGATTCAGAGAGATTAAGCAATTTATTTTGATTACAGATCTAATCAGTTGATGGGCTAGGGCACATTACTTATTTGTCTTCAAATAAAATGACCTTGGCTTTATCATATTCTATTTTTAACTCATTAGGTAAAAAAATGACTTTTAATAGTAAGAATGTTTTGAGCTGGGTACAATTGCACATACTTGTAGTCCCGGTTAACCAGAAGGCTAAGTAGAGAGAATTGCTGAGCACATAATTTCGAGACCAGCCTGGGCAACCTAACCATAGCAAGAGTCTGTCTAAAAAAAAAAAAAAAAAAAAGAAAGGAAGAAAGAAAGAAAGATAGAAGAAAAAAGGCAGGGAGGATTTCAAGAGAAATGTACAGACTAAAAAATTGGTTTAATGTATGTACTTTTAGATTTGCTGCAGTTACCTCATTCCACAATTCTAATTAACTTTGCTTTCACACTGAGATATGTACCTATCACTTGTAATAATTCAAAGTATGCATTAAAATTGTCAGTCATTCATGAATAGGTACCACTTATTTACTCCTCATTTAAAACATATCATTAGGACCTAAGTAGGGAAAGATACTGGACCAAAGAAAAGGGGGAGGGTCAAGAAGAAAGGGTAATGGGAGAAAAAATATCATGTATGTTGTCCTTATAACAAAATTGTGTTGTTCATATATAGATAGGTTGACAAAAAAGACATAGAAATGGAAAGGAGACCATTGGTAGGGAGGGAGAAATGGGGGAGGAGGGTCATGACAGGGTAAGGGGGAAATTAACATGAGCAATATGCAATGAAATGCATGTATGGAAAGTCATAATGATACTCTTAAGTTGTACATTTAAAATTACTAATAAAAATAATATTATCATGTCTTATAATCCTTTCTTCCCTTTTTAAAACTTTATATATATATAGTCTATATACATATACATATATATATGTATGTATGTATGTATGTATGTATGTATGTATGTATAGTATTAGATGCTTGAGCCCAGAGCTTAGGCATGCCAGACAGGTTCTCTACCACTGAGCTCCACCTCCAGTCCCTTTTTATGCTTTTTACTTTGAGACAGTACCATACTACATTGCCTAGGCTGCCTCTGACCTGGAACTCTTTATCTTCCTGCCTCAGCCACAGGAGTCACTGGGATTACAGGAGGTGCCACCTCACCCAATTTCATGTAATCCTTTCAAACAACTCATGAAGGAGTTGATATGGTCTACTCTATGCTAATTGCTTCAAGTTCCATAGATAAAACAAATAGAAGTTAGATTAGATGTAATATCTCTCCAACTTTACAGTTCTTGCTAGTTCTACAGTAATATATGTGGATAAGTCTGCACCCATAGCACCCTGGCATTCCAGCCCACCTGATCTTCGAAGCTATGCAGGGTCAGCCTGGTTAGTCCTTGGATAGGAAGCTACCTGGAAATATCAGGTGCTGCAGGCTAGGGAGAAGGACCTGGCAGCCCATTCCAGAATCAATCCACCATTGAAAATCCTATGAATAGCGGAGAAGCAGTGACAATAGTGCCAGGCATGACACAGCGTTGGGCAGTGTTTAGTTCTTTTGTACATAGGGTTATTATGAGTCCAACCTGACTCTAAGGCACCTAATAACAACAACAACGTACGTGGATGAACAGTCTGAAACAGAATCACAGTCCCCACGTTTTACAGATCCTATAGGAAAATTTGTGTAAATAATGATTTAAAAATTAGAAAGCATTCTTTGTTTCTAATATTATAAAAACCCAAGGTGACTGGACTGGAATTTTGCTCAGTTGGTAGTGTGCTGTTCTGCAGTCTCTAAAGTCCTGAGTTCAATTCCCAGCACGACAAAAGTGGGAAAAGGATTTGGCTATCTATTCCTGAGGCAATCCTGAAACACTCAGCCATTGAAAACCCTCTAAGTGTTGCTACCTATGAGTTGTTTATTTTAAACTTGTGATATTGATACAAAACAAGGGTTTCCCGTCTACACAACTAGAATGTACTACCATCCAAATTGTTAGGTGCCATCAAGTCGGGTCTGACTCATAGCAACCCTATGTAAAAAAGAACGAAACACTTCCCTACACTGCCATGCCTGGCCCTATGTCAGCACTTCTCTGCTACTCACAGGGTTTTTGATGGCTGATTGTTGCAGGAGTGGGCTGCCAGGACCTTCTCCCATTTTTGCAGTGCTAGGGGTTGAACCAGAGCCTCAGAGAATGCAGAATAGCACTCTGGGGCTGAATTAAACCCCAGATCCATCATGCAACTTGAGTTCTTACAAAGAGAAAAGCTTTATTATGCAGTCCACAGGCAAGGAGGACAGAATATGGTAAAAGATAAATCTGGCTCTTTGGACCTTTGGTAGTTGGGAAATTTACAAGAAGGAAGAGGAGAGAATTTGTTTGTTGCCTGAGTGACCAGAAGAAGCTTTGTGGTCCTTTTGCACATGTATAGATGGACATCATGTCTCTTCACAAGTTACACGTTTCTTTTTTTGGGAGAACTTAACAAGTTCTTACTGTGTATTTTGAGTTTGTGGCATCAAATGTCATTCACAGAATGAGTGAGCTGCTTCTGTACATGGCTATACTTTTTTTAATTTTTTTTCATTTTATTTTGATCCGACCTTTGAATAGGATTTTTCCTTCTTATAGTTTTGACTCTGCTCCCACATATGAGTGAGAACATGTGGTGTTTCTCTTTCTGAGCTTGTGTTGGTTCACTTAAAATAATTTTCTCCAATTCCATCCATTTTGCTTCAAATGGCCTATTCTTTCTTTCTTTCTTTCTTTCTTTCTATCTTTCTTTCTTTTCTTTTTCTTTTTCTTTCTTTTTTTTTTTTTTTTTTT
>VMDO01009840.1:0-58889 GCA_007922755.1 Pedetes capensis
GTATTTTCAGTGGCATCATATGGTTGTGAAAGCTGGACATTGAACAAGAGAGACAGAAAAAGAATTGATGCTTTTGAATTGTGGTGCTGGAGACGTCTATTGAATATACCATGGACTGCCAAAAGAACCAACAGATCTGTCCTAGAAGAGGTACAACCAGAGTGCTCCTTGGAAGCAAAAATGGCCAAACTGCGTCTTAATTATTTCGGACATGTAGTCAGGAGAGAACAATCCCTGGAGAAGGACAACATGTTTGGAAGAGTGGCAGGTCAACGGAAAAGAGGAAAACCCTCCACCAGATGGATTGACACAGTGCCTGCAACAATGGGTTTAAACATAAATAAGATGGTTTGCCTGGCACAGAATCAGCAAGTGTTTCGATCTGCTGTACATAGGGTCGCTATGAGTCGGACTCGACTCTACGGCACCTAACAACAACATAGTGTGGCACATCTGGTAACCCCTCTGACTGGCAAGGTACGGAAATTACACAGAACAATGTGTTCATGCATCAATTAGGAATTTAAAGAAAGAGTAACATGTGAACATCTGGGTCTATTTTGATCCAAAAATACCAACTAAGGGTTAGACTATGTCATTTTACAGGTGGAATAATGTCTTTTCAAAATACAAACTGATCATATTTCTCTTGTATGTACTACTTTTGTTGTCCTTTTATTTTTAGGCAGTCATTGAGGATAGTTAGCATGTCTTTCTCACTCCTATATGCCATCATCCCAGTCTTCCTCAAGCTGCTCTTCAATTTACTCTCTGTATTGTAGCCCTTAAAGTGTGCTCCTTCATTCTTTGAAGATTTGACACCTTACCCTATGTAAAGATCCACAACTGTTCATGCAACCTGTTCTCTCCCTGTAATATGATCCTTCCATTTCCATGACCTCATTGTCTTTCCTCAGTTAGTTAACTCAGTTTTATGACCTAGCCAAATATAATTTTAAAGAACACTCTTCTTGAATCCCCTGGTTACATCAAAACCCCATTTATGTGCTCTTAGAGAAACTCCTTAATGTCTTATGAGCTTTCATAGACTTCACTCACCTCTATCAGAATATAAGTCCCTTGAAGTTCTGATCTCTTCTTTGTTCACTTTTTACCATTACCTGGCACAACCTGGCATATAAATATATGTCTGTTATAAGAATACATTTCAAAGTCTGTGTATCTTCTCTCTCAGTTAGAATTTAATGTAGGGTGTTTGAGGATTCTGTTTTGTGGTTGTCAATTTTGTTGAACATTTCCAGTTTGATAATTATTGGTAGGTAACCTGTAGGTGCAAACTCTGTAGTATTTCCAAAACTAATGTATAAAAAATGTTGACATCTGTGAAGAAATATAATTAAACTTCATGATTAATCATAGCTCAAAAAAATATCCTAAGGGACTACACTTGGCAACTTATCATCAGGAAACAGCAAAGACAATGGCAATATTTCCAAGGGTCTACATTTCCTTAGAGGTTCTCTTGTCTTGAGCCTGGGACAATTCTGTCCCTACTCTCAGGGCATTTTTCCCCACTGTCTTACTGAGTATGGATAAAAGATATCCTTATGGTTTTAATTAAGTTAAATAGAAGTTCTAAAACATACAAAAATCAACCCAAGCATCTTCTTGTGTATTCATTCTTTTAGAAAGCATTCACTGAGTTGGAGCAGTGGCTCATGCCTGCAATCCCATCAATTTAGGAGGCTGAGACAGGAGGATCACATGTTTGAGGCCAGAGGTAGCCTGCATAACTTAGCAAGAATTTGACTCAAAACAAAAGTAAGAAAATGGGCTAGGGGTTCAGTTCAGTGGTACAGCACTTGCAAAAAGCATATGTCAACCCCTGGGTTCAACCCTCCACTATCACAAAAAGAAAAATAGAAGAAAGAAAGAAAGAAAGAGAGAGAGAGAGAGAGAGAGAGAGAGAGAGAGAGAGAGAGAGGAAGAAAAGAAAATAGAAAGAAAGCATTGATTGAACATATGAGTTCATGTAATACTGAGAGATATTAGAAATAAAACATAAGTAAAATATTCCCTAAACATGGGATTAACTATTTTTTCATGAACTCAAATATAGACTGGTGACTTAATTAATAGGAGGTTTTATTGATTATAATAAATCCTAAAAAATTTCAATAACTTTCCTTCATATTCACAGATAATGACAGAGGTGAATAATGAACCCAGACACTTGGACTTTAGAGCCTGTTCATTTAACCTCTCATTGCACTAAAAGTTTAAGTGACAAAGGCGCATTTTAAGAGTTAAGTACAATATAATATGTCATTTTTTACAGTAGTGGCAGGAAGAGTTTTGTCAGTATAGCTTGAGAAAATAATTTCATCTTCAGGCAAGATGGAGGAGTTTAGGCTGGAGTTGTACATTTGTTAGGTAGCTAGCTTAGCCATTACCAGTGAATGTGGAGGAAAAGGGGATTGAAAATGACTCCTGCCATTTAGCCATGATGAATGAAGTCATGTGGGCCTCTAAGGACATTGGAAGGACATTTTGTAATGGGTCTCACACCCTATCCAAGCCATTGAACCATTTGCAAAACAAAGGCCATAGGCCCAGGGCACACTAGGTGGTCAGAGCTGGTCACCAAGGGCTGACATCACCCCTGCTGAGCCCTAATTTGGATAAAACTAGAACAAATATACATCCATGCTCTCTTTTTCCACTCCTCTCTCTTCCTCTCCACTCCTCACTCCTCTCTCCAGCAACCTTGTACACACCTCTCTCTTCTCTGAGATCTGCCATCTTCTCTGTCTATTCAAGGCACATTTCCCTCTAAAAGTCTGCTTAACTCTCCCATTCTCTGTATTCTTCACCTTCCCCTGGGGAAGAAGAAACATCTGTATGGCGATTTGCCTGGGAAACACAGGGTTTTCCAAGTTCCTTTAAAGATTGGACTAAGCTTCTCTAGATGCCTCAGTTTTCCTTGTAATTGTTCCTGAAAGGCGTTCTATCCTTAATAAATCTTTTCTATACTTTCTACTACAACTTCTGTGTTGTATATAAATTCTTTTATACCCTGAATACAAGGGCAAAGGTGTTGCTGCCACACTTCTGGACTTGTGCTCCAGAACTATCTACCACTGCTCCCTACATCTCCCCAATAACAAATTGAAAAATAATTTGTTCTTCCTATGTAAGAAAGGGCAGGGCAGAGAATAGAATTCTTAGCAAATAGACAAAGATGTGAAGAAAACTATTGTTTGAAGGCACATGTGAGTCTTCAGGATTAGAAAAAGGTACAGGGATGTGGAGGAGGAATAAGATTATAGGAGAATAAGAATTCATAAAGCTTTACTTTGCCATCCTGGATCTTGCATGAGTCTGGTACAATTAATGTTTTCTGATATATATATATATATATATATATATATATATATATATATATATATATGTTTTTTAGGATGATAGCTAGAGGATGCACTAGACATAATAATTAAAAGGTAATGCATTGAAAACTTAAGTGGAAACTGTTGAAGTAGCCCTACTGGGAAATAAATGCTTGAGCAATGGTATTTAATAGAGTCCATGGGGAAGGGTTGTACAAAGGGAACTTAGATATCTACTTTTTTTTTTTTCAGAACTGAAGGATTGAACCCAGGGCCTCACACATGCCAGTCAAGTACTTCAGAAATACAGAAATGATCTGCACTCCAGAACTCCAGCCTTTTTTTTTTTTAATTATTTTTTATTTTTGACATAAGATCTCCCTAAGTTGAGCAGGCTGCCTCTGGCCTTGAACCTGTGATTCTTCTGCCTCAGTCTCCCAAGTTGTTGGGAATACAGGCATGAACCATGATGCCTAACTTGAGATATCTACTTTTAAGAAGCTCCTAGATTGAAAATAAGTCAAACAGTGAGAAAAGAAAGAAGGTGCAAATCATACGTTAAAATAATAAGTTACTATAAAGACACTGTGACTTCAGTGAAATTCATCTTGAATGAGTAGAGTGTCTTTGGAGATATTTCCATCTTGTGTCAGCCAAAAACTGAGGGAAAGTGAACAGTAAGGGCACAGACTTTTTTCCAGTAAAATACTTTAGGAGTTTCACTTTCAATATTTTTGGTAGCATCATTGTTGTTGTGAGGTGCCATCAAGTGGGTGTCCAACTCATAGCGACCCTGTGTACAACAAGTGAAACACTATTGTTCTGCTTCTCTGCTATTCATAGGGTTTTCAATGGCTGCCTGTTGTTTGGGAGTGGGTTGCCAGGAACTTCTCCCAGGCCTACAGTACTTGGTGTTCTCAGGTGGTCTACCATTCAAGTACTAACCAGGCTGGGCCCTGCTTAGCTTCTGAGATTTGATGGGATTGGACACCACAGTGGTACAGCTACAGGCTTTCTGTGGCATTACTAATAAAAACTTAAACTGAAATATCTATAATAAAAGATGACCTCCCTTAATAAAGGCAGTATCCTGTAATGCCTGTAGACTAGCATAGTTGAATCAAATTTAGTGTGCCAGAATAATCCCTGGGCATAACCAAAAGTATGTAGTGTCAGTTATAAAGTTTCTTTAGTTTTCAGGAGACTTTGTAAGATAGGTTTAAAGAGGTCTTTGTTGGTTTAGGTTAAAAAACAAACAAAAACAACAGCAGGCACAAGTTACTCTTAATGGAGAGAAACTATTCTGTAAGCAATAGGGAGTTTAAGTATTTATTGACTTGATTGTTATAATGTTGAACTATTCCTCATTTGTGGTTTGAAGAATTGTCCTATGTAACAATTCTTATGAATATGGGCAAAATTTTTGATGTTTTAGGTTATATTGCTACTTGGCAATTATCATTAATTTTTCAATTACACATGGTGAAATTTTTTGAGATTTTCATGGATTTTCTTCCTTTTTGAATCACTCCTTATGCATAATAAGCTACAATCTTGCCATATCATGCCTTGGTAGTAGGTAGGATAGAAGGAGATTGAACTCATGAGTTCTAAAAACCTTAAAACTCAGATGCTCATGAAAAATATTATACCTACAGTCATTACAATTGGGGAATTTCTATTATATGAAGCTATTCTTCTCCATGAAAATCCAATAAATTGTGAGATTCCATGGTGAAAGAAACCTTACTCTCAGTTTTGAAAAAGGGATGGGTTATTTGTCCTCCTCCCTTCCTATTTTGTTACTATCTCTACAAACAATTTCAGCACACCCAGGCAACTTTTACCCTTAGAGAATAAAGAACATGGTCTCGAATTTTCTTGGTCCTAACACCATAAACAACAGGGTTTAGAAAGGGTGGTACCAGAAGGTACATATTAGCGATGAAGATATGAATTTGTGGGGGCACATTGTGGCCAAAACGGTGGGTCAGAAAAGTAAAGACAGCTGTGGAGTAGAAAACGAGGATGACACACACATGGGAGCCACAAGTGCCCAGGGCTTTGAGTTTTGCTTGTCGTGATGGAAGACGAAAGACAGCGTGGAGGATTAGAACGTAAGAGACGGCTATGAAAAGGCCATCCCAGGAACCGATGACAGAAGCCACGCTAAGGCTGTATTTCTTGGTGGCTCCCGAGTCCACACATGCCAGCTTCACCACAGCCATGAACTCACAGTAGGTGTGGGCAATGATTTGGGTTCGGCAGTACGGCAGCTGCTTGAGCAAGATGGGATGTGGGGAAAAGAAGGCGACTCCCCTGAAGACGACCGCGGCTCCCATTTTGGCAATGCGACTGTGTGTGAGAATGGTGGCGTGGCGCAGCGGGTCACAGATGGCCACATAACGGTCAATGGCCATAGCCAAGAAGAAGCCCGATTCCATGGCAGTGAAGCTGTGGATAAAGAACATCTGGGCCAGGCAAGCATCAAACAAGATATCATGGGCTCCAAGCCAGAACAGACAGAGCATGCGCGGCACAGTAGACGTGGAGAGGACCAGGTCAGTGACCGACAGCATGCACAGAAAGAGGAACATGGGCTCGTGGAGGCTTCGTTCTGCTTTCACCACAGCCAGGATGGTCACGTTCCCCACCACAGCCACGACGTACATGGAGCAGAAGGGAATCCCAATCCAGACATGCAGGTGCTCTAGGCCTGGGATGCCCATCAACAAGAAGGTGTTGGGAGATGGTTGAGATTTATTGGCTGGTCCCATGGTGCTGCTGGCCTATGTCTTCTTCTGTGGATGGAGTCCTCCTGCGTGGGGCAAAAATGTTCTGCCAAGGTCATTACAACCAAATCTGAAATCAAATAATAAATGAATCTTCAATATCCACAAATACTGCATTAAGAAACTTTCAAGTTTTTTTGTTGTTTGTGTGTGGTATTCAGGTGTTGAACTGAGAGCCTTACACCTGCTTTTTGCAAGCCCTTTACGCTAGGCTCCACCTCAAGCTCATTTAGCTCATTTTTCCTTTTTTTTTTTTTTTTTTTTTTTTTTTTTTTTTTTTTTTTTTTTTTTTTTTTTTTTTTTTTAAATCTTGAGACAGGGTTTTGCTAAATTATGCAAACTTCCTCTGTCTCAAACTTGTAATCCTCCTGCCTCTACCTCGTGTGTCACTGGGATTATAGGCATGTGCCACTGTACCTGGCACTTTTAAGATTTTAACTATAATATAACACTTCAGTGGCACTAGGCAATAAATATGCAGCAGATATAGAGTGCTGATTATAAACCAAGTGAAGAATATCATGCATTTGTTTAAAAAATTTATTTTGTTATAGAAGAAACTTTGTTAGTCATCTGTGTACAATAAAAATGTTCTGAATTCACTATTTGTTTCAATCATAAACTTAAGTAGATTTGGACAGAAACATCAGATTTATAAAGGGAAAAATTCTTAGAATTCATGTCTTCAAATTTCCTCCTTAATGTCACCCTAATTTTAAGAAGTTTAGAAAAGATAGTTTTATAGCTTGCATTTGATTATTCTCAGGTAAGGCTTTTATTTTGTAGGCAGTCTATTGTATGTTTGTTTTCCTAAAACTGTTGCAGACTCTATCTCCAGGATGCTTGAGATAATATTGAGCCTTTCCTCTGGGGCTCTACAGACCTCATGAGTGTTCTGCATGGCAGTCTTTCCAAAAAGTGAATGTAATAGATATTTTTCCACCAAATTCTCTCTTTTCTCAAGTGAAAATTTCCCAATATATATACTCATTTATTTTAAACCTAAAAATTCTGCTTCTCTGTTTCAACTCCTCTGTATATCCTTCTTGACTTTTATTACTTACACTTGGACATATTAGTCTCAACAGAGATCAATGTGCGTGTACTTTTGATATTTAAACTATTGGTGTGATCTCAGTTCATATCATTTTTATGCAAGAGCAAGAAAAATAATACATAGTTGCTACTAAAATGAAAAACAAATATTGACTTTAATCCTTACAAGTACTAATTTCTCTTGTAAAGGCTATATAGCTAAATATATTTTTTCCTATTTCGATGATTAGAAAATAGAAGCCCAGGATTTACATACAATGCAATGACATCACAGAAAGAGGCTGAAACTTGAGAATTCTAAAACATCTCTTCATGACTTCAAAGCTCATGTTGTTTTCATTAGGTCAAACTTAGTATTTCCTGTTACAGGTATCAAATGTATAGACAACTGTGACCTTCTAGTATTTTGGATTACTTTAAAAGTTACATTTCTCAAGGTGATTGTTAGTAAATGTTTAAGACATAAGGTTGGCACTTTAGCTTGATAAATTTTGTTGTTTTTCCTAAAACTTATCTTAAGCATTTATCACTCTTCCCACTGTGAAAGTAATCAGCACTGTCTTCTGATTCTGTAGGTATGTGTTCTACATTTATATAAAAGTAATTGAAATATGGACTTGACATATGTTTAAATAAATAACAGATTTCTTTACATCCTCTTGAAAATTAGGTTTATTTCTTTAATATGGCCTCTATGTTTTATTGATTAATTAATAGCAACTATATTTGCTTCAGTAATAAGGAAATTACAATTATGAACACTGTGTACTATATTGTAGTTTATGAAATTTGTTCAAGTTTTTCATAAATTGGAATATGTGTACATTGTCCAATATTCAGGGTTAAATGTAGAGAACATTATAGTAATTATATGTTTCATTAGAAATACTTCCTATGCTGTTTGGAAATTTTCCCAGTCTGATATGGGATTTATAAAATGATTATTTACATAATTATTTTCAATGATTATAATATTTTGCTCATAAGAAATCAAGTTCTGTAAACCTTAAAGTCATAAACTATTACCAGCAATGATATCATTTCTATTTTTTCCTTTGCTTGATTTTTTCATTCCTTGCATAGGTTCTTCTTATGTCCTTTTGTTAAATGCATTTATCTCCATAGTAAATCTTAAGTTACCATATACAAACAAATTATGTCTCATTCCTTAGTTTCCTAGTCTGTACAATGAGGGAAACAAAAGTAGTTGGAAAGAGGAGTTAATTAAAACATGTTAATGACTTGGAAAACCACTTACACAGAGCAAGAAATTAATCAAGTATTAGAATGTTTCATTTATTTCATTATTCCATGGAAAATAGGATCCAATTAAGTGTCTAAGCAAAGACATGATATCATCAGATTTGAACTTTAGATAGCAAAGTAATCCATTCTTCCAACCTTTTACTAATTATTCATTTAGTTCAATTGGTAGAGTGCTCCTTCACACCATCTGAGGACTTGAGATCAATCCCTAGCATCGCATATATGGGAAAAGTATGTGGTAATCCACTCCCAAAGCAATCCTGAAAACAATTAGCCATTGAAAATCCTATTAAGGTTGCTATGAGTCAGATCTAAATAGAAGGTACCCTACAACAACAACAACAACAACAACAACAACAACAACCTCCATGGGGTAATGCCAAATTTCTATCTATTCTCCCCACATACAATACTCTTTTAAAATTGTTTTCTTTCCATATACTGCTGTGACAATGATCACACCCCTCTCGACTTTTCACCTGGAGATTTAGGTAAATGGAATCTCATAAAAATCTTTTCTGGATTACTTCAAATAGAAAGTTGCTCTTTTCTGTGTTCTCATTGAATCCTTATTTTTCTTTTTTTTACATTTTTGATATGCTTATCCAATTGTGGAACATTATATTTATAAATATATTATTACTGTAACCAGAGAAAAGAATCTGACAACCCACTCCCCAAAAAACAATCTGCCATTGAAAACCCTATGAACAGCAGAGAAACAGTAACAATCCCATTTCCTTTGTTGTATGTAGGGTCACTATGATACTGACTTGAGGGCACCTAACAACAACAATAACCTATCACTCCTTCATAAAGTTAAATTGTCCTCAGTGGAAACCCTAGCTAGGTATTACCATGACCTCACTCAAAGACTAGTTTGGAAAATTCTTATTGATAGGAACGTACAAGGTGCTTCACTTCCAGTTGACTCCAAAGTCATGGTCTTAACTATTGTTTAATGCTGTTTCCCAACACTCTCCTAAGCACAATGCTATTAACTTAGATTGGCACAAGATGCCTAAATATTAGGGCTTATAAAAAGATAACCATCTTTGTCACTTCCTCCTATAGTGAAGTAAAGAGATTCTTGTTCTTTGATTTTTTTTTTCTTTGTAGTATTGGAGTGTTGAACTCAGGGTTTTGTGAATAGTTTGCAAGCAGTCTGTCACTGAGCTGCACCCCAGTCTCCTTTACTGTATTTTTTTATCTTGAGTCAGGGTCTTGCTAAGTTATGTAGGATACCTCTGACCTCAAACTTGTGATTATCCTGCCTCCCCCTCTTGAGTATCTGAGATCACTAGGGTCTATGGTCTAAGTGTCTAATTCCATGGATTATAGTGAGCAATAAACAAAATGATCAGCAAGTTGCACTGCAGTCTAGTTTATCCTACCCCTCTGGCAACACTTTCTCCTGCCCAACTCAGCTTTGAGTTTCCTTGAATCCCAACCAGGGGCTGAGATTTAGCTCAGTGAGTAGAGTGCTTACAGTGCACACTCTGAGGCCCTTGGTTCAATCCCAAGCACAGCAAAAATAGGGGAAGGACTGTAAACCTACTCCCAAGTTAATCCCCAAACAATCAACCACTGAAAACCCCATGAATGGCAAAGAAGCACTGTCAGTGCTGGGCATGGCACAATATCAGGGAGTGTTTTGTTCTGTTGCAAATAGGGTCTCTATCAGTCAGACCCAACTCTACGGAACCTCACAACAACAACAACAAATCTCAACCATTCTGTATTTTTGCATTGTCTTCTTATTTAAGATTATTTTATCTTTTTGCTTCTCTCTGTGATGTTCTTCCTATCACCCTTGCCCAGGCCAGTTTAGTCATTCACTTATTTTAAGGTTATGGATTGAATGTCACTGTTTAGGAAAGAATTGTGAAGAAAATGCCATTGTTTTCATGATTTTTACACCTGAAAATCCATTGCTTAGATCTGAATAATTAAATATTGCACCTTCCTTATAGAAATCTTAATTGCTTGCAAATTTTATCCTCCTCTAAGTTTTTGAAATTGTTCTTATCTGTTTTTATCATGTAAATAATCTGGTTTATTTTAACGTTTTAAATCTATCCTCTAAAGATCTTATTCCCAATCTTATTCCCAATCCTACTGCTGACGGTATCTCCATACTGTACCCTAACGATTATCACTAACAATAAACTCATCCATAACATCAAGTCATTAGGCCTGACAGCCTTCACCTACTTTTTCACGGCTGTCCAAGTTCTTCCTCTCAGTATTGCATCTTCAACAACCCATTGTTATTCCTGATCTTCTTTAAATCATCATTCTCTTCTTTGTTGTTGTGGGTAGGTGACCTTGAGTCTGTGTTCAACTCATAGTGACCCTACATACACCATACAACAGGCAAAACAGTATTGTTACTGCTTATCTACTATTCATAGAGTTTTCAATGGCTGATTATTTTGGGGCAGTGGGTTGCCTGGTCCTTCTTCCAAGCCTACAGCACTTGATGTTGCCAGGTGGTCTCCTATCCAAGTACTAACCAGGTCCTTCTTCCTTCTTAGCCTCTGAGATCTGACAGGATCAGATGCTGTAGTGTTACTGCTGCAGATACTCTTTGCTTTAGTTAGCAAAAATTACAAGGTTTGACTCTTGCATCTGGCCCAAACTGTCCTCTGTTTTCTCATGTGATTATATCCTCTTGAGTATGATCACCTTTACTAATTTGGGTGATCAATGTTATTCTGCATGTTTATGCTGGGCGTTCTGGGACAGAGGCATATTAAAATTTGTATAAAACACTTCACACTAATTATAAATCCATAATCTTTCCTTCACCTTACTCTTTTTTCCCTGTGGTAAGAGAGACAGGTCAATTGTTCTACACAAGGTTGAGACACAAAAATAAGAGGGTGTTTATAAAATAAATTATCGCTTCTATAACTTGAAAAGGAAAAATCATATAGAATATAATGAAAAATAATTTAAAACCTCTACAGAGCTCTGGTTAAAAAGTTATTACTCAGAGAATGGAATTATCTCAGTAAACAGGATAATAGAATTGATGGCAAACTTTATAGTTCCAAAGGAATTTATAAGAGCAAAAGTTCTGTGAAAATATACTTGGAAGAGGAAATGAGATAAGAAGGCAGATTTTAGGGTAAAAGGAGCCTAAGCATGTTAGATAATACCCAAAGTAATAGTTAGCTGCACGTGATCAACATTTTAAGAAATAAAACTAGAGACTCATTTGAAAAGAATAGAAGGTAAATTTTAAAGACAAAGCAATCAGAAAAATAATTGTTATGTAAGATATCTTAGAGACTCTTGGCATGAATCTAGAGTATCCTTATAGGAGATCATACAACAAATTAAATGGAAACTATAAGAAATATTTTTTTCAATATGAAAAAGATTCCCCCCAAGGCATATGTTGCTGAAGTTATTAAAGGTCACAATGTACGGACAATATAAATATACAGGAAAATGTATAGGTAAATTAAAATGCCCACTAAATCAGTTTCAGAATCCCACAGTTCTACATAAAAACATATTTATTATCATGTATCAGAGAGACTGAGGAGAAAATGTGTGACTGTATATTATGTATTCAGCATACTGAAGTATTTGTGTTTTAGCTTACATAATGTGTGTGATGTGTATCCAAATAATTTAGAAAGAATGAAAGATGTAAAAACAAAAAATGAAACAGTTGACAATTGTTACAATTGGGTGACAGACAAATAGGATTTTCTCTACATTTGTACATGTTCATATTTTCTACGTGCTGTGATTTAGCTCAGTTGGTACAGCGCTTGCTCAGTGAGCTCTCAGGCCCTGGATTTGATCCCCAGCACCACAAAAAATGGAGAAGGATCTGGCAGCCCACTCCAGAAACAATCCTGAAACAATCAGCTATTGAAAACCCTACGAACAGCAGAGAAGCACTGACATAGCACAGGGCATGGCACAGTGTTCGGGAATGTTTCCTTCTGTTGTGTATAGGGTTGCTGTAAGTTGGACCCAACTCCATAGCATCTAAGAAAAACAACTCATCCTGGGTGGTCTAGTTAATTGGGCACCTATTCCTTCAGAAATTGACAGATGGGTTGTATTTGCTTTGTTCCCCCTTCCATTGCATATTTGAGAATTACATAAACCTTGTGGCAACAACTTATACATTTTCATTGACTAACGATAATCCTCTAAGTTTGGGATCCTGCATCATATCAAATTTAGATGATTTCAATGTGATTTAAATACTAGTAAAGTAATTAATGTACAGAGAAAATTCCAAGGACTTCTTGTGCCAATGGAGGCCTTATGTACAAATCATATTTCTGGTAGTTTCACAAGGGGAGGTGTAATGATGGAGATGTGAAGCCTTTTTTTCATGAAAAGGTATAAAAAGCTTCTCATTTTCTTAAAGTATCAGTGGATGGGGCATTTCTTTAGTGACTGAAATATTTCTTTATGAGAACTATTACTTCTTTTGAGATCATCCAATCCTTTAAAAATAGTTATTGATTGCATGCATTAAATAAAATAGCACCTGAAGATTAGTAAGCCTAGACATCTATCAAAAAATTCCTGTATTGATGGGTTGACTAATTAGAAATTCCACCCCTAGTGAGAAAATCTTATCAGTTAGTAGTCTCTTTGTTGATCTTATTTCATACCCCATTCAGCCACCAAGCATTTAGAAATCAATAGCTACAACCATACAGGGTTTTTATTCACTGAGAAATCTATTACAGTCAGATCAAATTCTCCCAGTTTGTTTTGTTGAGAAGAACTCTATGCCATAGTGAAAAAACACATCAGAAAATCAGATTTAAGGGATGACATAGGTTTTCTTGCTTATTGTATGATTTTGAGAAAAACAAATCAAATAAGTGAGTCTCCCTTTATATGGCATTTTTATTATGTAGAACTGAACTTGACTCATTCTCAGCTCTTAGATTAGACTCTGTGCTCCTCCATAGTTTAAGCTCCCAGTAAGTACTTCTTATTAGCTATACCATATCTAAAATTCTTCACTATCCTCTCATATTCTAGATGCAGACCAGCATCTTATCTCATGTTGCGTTGCTGTGTAATTTGTTCTCAGACATAGAGACAATAAGTACTTGAGAATCTCCAAAGCATTATTTCCCCCACACTCCTAAATTGCAACATCCTGCTACAATCAAGAAATAGTAGAGAGAGGGCCTTGGGAAGGGACATAAGATGAAATGTCATTGACAGGGTTACAGCCACTATACTGCATTTATCCTGGGGACACATGTCTCCAAGGAATGGAAGAAGGCTTATTAATTTGTCCTGCTTGCTTTCAGAAAAAGAAGCGTCACTTATGGCAAGAAGAACTAGTCTACAAAGTATGTAAGACCTGAGAATAATAAAAGTGGGAGGGAATAGGAAAACACAGGGATGAACTTGAGAAGCAAAAAAGAAGAGAGCAGACATCAAAATTTTGAGAAGGAGGACCTAGCGACTGGTTCAGGAAAGGAAATCTTCTCACTTCATTTGCATTTCATTTCATTTGCCTTTGCATTTCATGCTTGCATTTTCCAAGTTAGACACAGGCTTTTCAGACAGAAAAAGCTTATTGAAGATGTGGTGGATTTTCATGGTAGGTAATTTCTATCCATCTGTTGTTTGAGATGTGTTGTTTACATGAGGTAAAGCTACCTTTGTCTGAAGCTATAGTAGCCTGGCATCCAATCCTGCCTGATCTTGGAAGCTTAGCTGGGTTGGCCTGGTTAGTACTTGGATGGGATACTGCCTGGGAAAATGAGGGGCTGAAGACTAAGGAGAAGGTTGTGGTAACTCACTCCTGAAACAATTCGCCATTGAGAACCCTATGAATACCGGAGAAGAATTGACAGCAGAGCAGGGCATGGCACAATATAGTAGAGTTGTTTTGTTCTGTGTACATAGGGTTGCTGAGTTGGACCCAACCCCACAGCACCTAATAGCAAACAACAAAGAGCTACTTTCAGACGTACTAGAGAAAGAATTTCAGAATCAGATTGGATTTCATCAGATGATATTCAAAGTCCTTTCCAATCCTAGTATTTTCTAATATGACTTTAGTTATGGCTCAAAAGTCTCAATTCTACCTTTAGATTTTCAAGTATTTGCTATTGTTATTGTTTTGCTTTGGTTTGGTTTTTGGTGGTGGTGGTACTTGGAAACTGAACCCTGGGCCCAGGGCCTATTGCACATACATTTTTGAGTGCTCTACCACTGGGACATACCCCCAGTCCATTTTTTATTTTGAGTAAGGGTCTCCTTAGATTTCATAGGCTGCCCTGGCCTTGAACTCACTATCCTTCTACCTCTGCCTCCTGAGTCACTGGGTTTACAAGTGTGCACCACTGTGCTCAGTAACTTTTAAGTCTATAAATTAAACCCATAAACTCCATCCTCCTTGTACAGTGAATTGTGAAAGACATCACCCAGCCATGTGGGTGAGTTTAAAATTCTAGATTCAGGGAAAATAGAACTTGGACAGTCAAAATTAGGTGAGGCTACAGTAAAAGGGAATGTAGAATAATAGAAGGACCTTTCATTAGTGAATATATGTTATATAGTGCATGTATATGTTGTATGAATTTCAGAATGCTATCATGGCTGCTCAGATTCATGGTACACTGAATTCCCAAGGAACTCATTCTTTGGCTAGGTGGAACTTCATATCCTACCCTGAACACTATTTTCTTTGAAAATTCACACTAAGTTGAATAAAAAGCAACTAGGAGGCCCATCATAATTATCAGTGGAATTCTGGAATACAGAAAAAGATTAAGAAGTGATTCATGTCTTTGGCTATGTTGTCTTCACTGCATGAAACTAAGGTGAAGTACACAATTCTTACTACATAGCTACCAAGATCACTTTGTGAAGTGACCCTTTATATAGTTTTTTTTCTATGAGAAAACACTAGAGAGCATTCCCTTTTGTCTCCATAATCCTGTTATATATCAAAGGATTTCTGTTATCCTCATTGTTACTGTTCATCATCAGCGTCAGTAGCAGCATTCTGTGATAAATATAAGCATATATCGATATATATGGATCTAGTTTAAATATTTGTTCCACAACATATCATTTTGATGTTTTATTTTATTTTAATTAACATTTTGAATATTTTACCACAAAGAAATACTAATTGTTTGAAGTTATGGATATGACAATTTTTCCTGATTTCATCGTTATGCAATATTTCCTTTACCTGATGGCACCTAACAACAATAGGCACTTAATTCAGTTTAATTTTGTCAAATTGTTATTTTTTTAGTTGACAGCTGTGGTGCTTATAGAAAAATATCACTTTTATACAATCAAAGAGAGAGCAAGCATTGGAACCAGAATATAACCTGGGTTAATGCAAGAGCAGAACACGAGCAACAATGTTAAGGAGATGGCAGGCAGTCATCTTAAGTCCTCCATAAAACGTCATTGACATAATTGTGTATGTTTCACACTGGCCTCCAGGTCAAATATCTTTCAGATTTCAATTAAACTTCATGTGTACACCTTCTTGGAGTATAGACGGAAGTCATAAAATCAGAGAAATGATCTGAACTAAGCAATGAAGGAAAAAAAGGGGGGCAGATGTCTTACTTCTGATCTTGGATGAGAAAATGTAAAGAAATGAAGGAAAATCAGAGATGGGATCTGGACATCTGGGTGCTGACAGTGGTAATGAGAGCATAGAGAGAAAGATGAGTTAGACGAGCCCAAAATCAGAGAAGCAAAATAAGAGATGGCTAGAAGGCGACAGAATGAGGAAAACAGCATGACTGCATCAGTTTATACAGTATATAGACAACATTTAATAAAACGAACAATCAGAAAGACTGAGTTTATCTCTGGAATTTGCTTGTTGGTTTCTTGCTTAAGGTTCTTTTATTTGCTAGGAAATTGCCATTATTAAATCTCTCAGGCAAATATTTTCTGAATTTAAGGGTTATCTACATGGGACTTGATGCTGTTAGCTGCCATAGAGTCAAGTCCAACTCATAATGACCCTATGTACAACAGGTGAAACACTCCCAGACACTGTGCCATGCCTGGAGCTATTATCAGTGCTTCTCTGCTATTCATAGGGTTTTCTTTTTTTTAAAATAAAAATATTTTATTGTGCGGTTTGAACATTAAATTTCATTGCCATTCCCTATGTGCTTTGTTATGCAGACTGACTTCTGCTAAGAGGGAGACCCTGGAAGGGCTTTCCAGCTTGTGCAATTCTAAGTGGTTCTAGAACAGTGTACTGGAACGTCTTTTCACACAGAAAGTTACATGTGTATCCCTGCATGTGCATAGTGTGTGATACATATGTGCCAGGTAGTTTGTATGTGCATGTAGGAGAAGAACTGGAGATGCCCCTGTTCACATAGTCACCCACTCAGTTGGTCAGCTGCTTAGCTATTTACTAAAATGCCTACTAAGTTCTATGTCAGGTGCTGAGCATTTGCAAGCCACCCAAAGTCTCTGTCTTCCTGGGGTTAAGGCTTTTTTTTTTTTAATTGGACATTTTTAATGTACACCTTAATGTGATTCATTCTGACATGCTTTTCACTGTGGCATTTCCATATATGCATTTTGAAGTACATTATTCATATAGGTTCCCCTTTACCCTCTTGTATGCTATTCATAGGGTTTTCAATGACAGATTGTTACAGGAGTGGATTGCTATGTCCTTCTCCCTAACCTGCAGCACCTGGTATTCCCAGGCAGTCTCCCATCCAAGGACTAACCAGGCTGACCCTGCTTAGCTTCAGAGATCAGGCAGGATCCAATGGCAGGGTGCTATGGCTATCGACACATGGGACTTAAGGAGATTAAAAAGGAATTGACAAATCAAAGCCAAAGTAGACTTTGCAGGACATAATCATTCCAAATTATTTACTTATGCTGGGAAGGAATCTGCCCCATGGATTTTGCATTTCCACATCAACAGTTTGTTGAACATAGATGTCTTGGCAAGTGATGCGCAAGTGGGATTGTAAGAGACAACTAAACTTTCCTCAGAGATTTTTTTTTCTTGACCACAAAAGTGGGGGAAATATTTTCTTATTTGCTCTTCATAAAAATAATTTAGTGGGATAGTCAAATGTCAATAGGCTTATTCTAACCACTGTATATGTATATTTTGTTATTTTGTTTTCTCTTGTTTTTGCTTTAAACCATGAGTTATTTCTACTCTATCTTTCTAATGTGAATACTACCTGGTGTTTTACATTTTTGTTTAAAGAGTTAATCTCTAAGTGAGTCATCAGTTCTGAAAATAATAGGAAGAATATTCCAAATTATAAAAATCAGAGTCAATTCTTTCTTTAAATTACATATTTTACATTTTATTCAAGGTTTCCTTTGAAAATTATATATTATTTCAATTAAGTGTATCCTAACCTGCAGTTGCCTGCAACCATACCACTGTGGTGTCTGATCCTACCAGATCTCAGAAGCTAAGCAGGGTCAGGCCTGGTTAGTACTTAGATGGGAGACTGCCTGGGCACACCAGATGCTGTAGTCTTGGGAGAAAGACCTGCTAGCCCACTCCCCAGGAAACAATCAGTCATTGAAAACCATATGAATAGCAGAGACTCACTGACAGTAGTGTTTCCGCTGTTGTACGTAGGGTCACTATGAGTCAGATACTGACTCCATGACATCTAACGATGACGACAACAACCTGTAGTTAGACCTTGGAGTAACAGAACAAAACCAAAATGTTACTAGAGTAATTGTCTATGGAGACCAGGCCTGTGACATCAGTTCTGTAGTTGGAGATAGGTGAGAAAGAACAAGAACATGCTGGCCAATACTTGATCAAATTCTGTAAAGACAACTCACTATGGTGCTCTAGCATTGTGAAAGGAAATGTCAAGCTTTATCAGTAAAGGAATTTAATGTAAATTTCTATACTTCCCACAAATGTTCCTTTAAAAATTATAAAGTCCGGGCATGGTGGCACATGCCTGTTATCCCAGTGACCTGGGAGGTGGAGGCAGGAGGATCACAGGTTAGAGGCCAGACACAGCCTGTATAATTTAGCAAGACCTTGTTACACAATAAAAAAGCTATAAAATAGATTGAGGTTAAAGCTCAATGGTTGAGTGGTTGTAAGGCACACATAAAGCCCCAGTAGAGAAAAAAAAATTATAAAATCAAAACCGTAGCTGAGTGCTATTATGAACTCTTATAATCTCAGTGATTCTGGAGGCAGAGGCAGAAAGATTGTAATTTGGGGGCTAAAGGTAGCCTACACAAGTTAGTGAGACCTTGTATCCAATGAAGAATATAAAAGGAGCTCTGGGTATGGCTCATTGGAGGAGCCTAATGTGTCAATCCCTGGTACTGCAAAAACCAAAACACAAAACTCCCAAAATCTGTGGTCTAGAGTTTATGTAAGACCATACATGTTTAGAAGGAATGTGGAATGAATTTGTATCTGGGAGGCAGAGTGATGGTTCTTGTAGTAAGAAAGTGGGTATGCTACTTAATTGGCAATAGTCAATGATAAAATGAAGAATTACAAAGGACAAATGTGGAAATTGATTAAGAAGTGAGCACTGAGTTTTTTGTTTCATTTTTCTTTCTTCTCTTCTTTTCTATCCTTTTCTCCCTTCTCTTCTCTTCTTTTCTTTCTCTTCTCTTCTCCACTCTTCTTTCTCTTCTCTTCTTTCTCTTCTCCTATTCTCTTCTTTCTCTTCTCCTATTCCCTTCTCTTCTCTTCTCTTATTTTATTTTATCTTATCTTATCTTTTTATTTGTCTTTTGTTGACACAGATCCTGGCCTTATCCATGTCATTCCCAGTGGAGTGCGAGGTGGAATTGGGTTGTGGTTGTACAGTCAGCCTTATGGCAACTTCAAACTGGAACAATTCCTTGTCCATCACGTTCTATCTCACAGGTATCCCTGGCTATGAAGAATACCACCACTGGATTTCCATCCCATTCTGTCTACTCTACCTTGTTGGAATAACAGGCAACTGCATGATTCTGCACATTGTCCGGACAGACCCCAGGCTCCACGAGCCCATGTACTACTTCCTGGCCATGCTGTCTCTCACTGACATGGCCATGTCCCTGCCTCCCATGATATCACTTTTCAGGGTGTTGTGGTCCATTTCCAGGGAAATCCAGTTCAATGTCTGTGTGGTCCAGATGTTTTTGATTCACACTTTTTCCTTCACTGAATCATCTGTGCTCTTGGCCATGGCCCTTGACCGGTATGTGGCTATTTGCCACCCTCTGCGATATGTTACCTTTCTCACCCCAAAACTCATTGCCAAGATTGGGATTGCAGCCCTTCTTAGGAGTGCTATTCCACTAATTCCACTTCTGATTCGCCTGGCCTTCTTTCCCTTCTGCCACTCCCATGTCCTCTCTCATTCATACTGTCTGCACCAGGACATGATCCGTCTTGCCTGTGCTGACACCAGCTTTAATGTTGTATATGGGTTGGTAGTGATTACTATGCTGTGGGGCATCGATTCTCTGGGTATTTTAGTATCTTATGTTTTTATCCTTCACTCAGTGTTAAGAATTGCATCCCGTGAAGGGAGAATGAAGGCACTTAACACATGTGCCTCTCACATCTGTGCTGTACTCATACTGTATGTGCCTATGATAGGGTTATCTATCATCCATCGTTTTTCCAAACATTCCTCTCCCTTTGTCCACATCTTCATGGCTCATATCTACTTAATGGTTCCACCAGTGCTCAACCCAATCATCTATAGTGTGAAGACCAAGCAGATCCGCCAAGGGGTCCTCCACCTGATTTCTGCCCCCCGAGTTAGTTCTTCTGTGATGTAGATATGTCCTCAAAACATGCATGGCATTGGTACTAAGGATGTAGACCTCGGTGAATTATCTGAAGTAGGGATGTTGCAGTCAAGATGTCAAAAGCAGAAACAGAGCCAACAAAGCATCCTACAAAGGCTTTGAAGGAGAGAGTCGGTGTACACTGGGACTAGACAGCCTGATTTAACACATGCTTCTTATATGCATTCTAAGCATGAATGTATTGTAGAGGCGTATATTGGAAATTGTTCCCTTCTATTGTCTCCTATTCCAATCTTAAACTTATTCAGTGTACTTACCCATGTAGTTTTCTTTGAGTTTACGAAACCTGTATACTTTGCTTTTTGATATTATATAGTATTTGCCATAAAATCTCATACTATCTTTTTATTATATTGTTATTGTACTTGTAAATGTGTTTATTCTATCTTTCTTACAGATGTTAACATTTTATCTTAATATGAAAACATTATGGCTCAAAACAAATATTTTCAACTGTCATGCATGAGAATCACCTTTTAAAATTTTATATACATATTTTTCTTTGTCTAGAGAGGATTGATGGAAGAAGGGCCTGGCAATCCACTCCCAAGGCAATCCTGAAACAGTCAGCCATTGAAAACCCTATGAGGGTCGCTATGAGTCGGATACTGACTCGACGGCACCTAACAACGACAACAACAACAACAGAGAGGATTGAATTCCTTGGGAATGGAAAGGGGCAATGCTCATATTATTTTAATTTACTTAGTTTTTGGAAATAATTTTAACATTATAAAATATTTGATATTGCAATTTTAGAAGCGCCTAAATACTGTCATGTGAAGCCAGTAATTGTCAACCATTGGTTTAACTTGTTTTTAAATTATAATTTAAGATTAAACTATACATTTAAATATAAAAAAGGCAGTCACTGTGTTATATACTTATAAGTGTGTGGTAGCAGGAAAGACGAAATTCTAGTGCTGTTTTTTGTTGTAACTCTGAAATTATCCAGTATAAGTTTGCATATAAAATTGTGTTATAATAGGCTCAAATTTAGTTAAATTTTCTTAGGTTACACATGCACATTAGGTCAAAGAAAAAAATAGCCAAATGGGAGAAAAAGACTTTAAGAACATTTTATGGCATCTTGTATTTCTGTAGGTCTTAGTTGTGGGGCATGCTCCTCCCCTGTCTGGCCAGGATGTTTGGACGGGAGGTGCGGCCATGTGCACAGATAACTAAACACAACTCACTCAGGACCCCCGGGTGAGGGGTGTGGACTCCTGCAGCCCTGGGGAATGCCAAGAGCTGGAAGAAAGGAAAAGCCTCGGGAGCTTTTTGCCTTTCAGGGACCAAAAGAAGCTCTTTATTGTCTCTCTCTGCCCTGGCAAGGGCCAAGAAGGACCCAAACAAGTGCACAGCTATAACAAGTGTTGGCAGCCTAAGTGCTGCAGCTCTATGCTGTCTCAGGGGCAGCGGCAGCTCTTCTGCCTCCAGCGCTGGGATTGGAGACTATCCTCAGCTTCAGCCTCTTAGTACTGGGTCCAAGAGGCTTTCCTCAGCTTCCTTGTAGTCTGTCTTTCCTTGAGAGTGCTGTCTAGTTGTCCTGGTCTCGATGGTCACAAGGAGAGATGCTTCAGTGTTGCTGGTCGAATCCAGAGAGAGTCCTTTCTTTGTCGGTGGTCTGTCTGCTATGGGGTGGCAGAGCAGACCAGCAGCAAGCAACCCCTCAGCAGGCAGCAAGCAGCCAGCAGCTCGCAGCATCACCATCAGCAGCAGCAGCCTCACATGCAGAGCATGCTTTATTTATATAATCCTTGGGTAACTGCCTTTACTGCCTCAAGATGACAATCATGTGGGGGTGTGAGGGGCTAGGTGCAACCAATTTAGGAGTGACATTCAAATAAAGAGTGAAACCAGATGTTACTCCTTGGGCAATCAAGGGGAGATCCTTGATTACCAATCAGGAGACAAGATGAGGTCTAGATAATTCCCTACACTTAGTAATAGGTAATATATTTTAAAATATTTTATTCTAAATACTATTATGTGGGATCTGGAAGAATTAGCCTTTGATTCTCAACAATATATATGATATAGGAACAAATCAACCACTGAATACAGAAAGGATACTCTGAATATATATTTTTAATCCTGGAGAGGTCATGAAGTCACATTTGATACACTAAAAGATCTCAGAAACTTAAAATTAGTATTTCAAATTTTAGGCAGATGATGTACTCATGGAAAACCCATGGATTTCTCTGTCTTTCTGGGTTAGATTTAACTATCTGTTCTTATCACTTTATCATTTTCAGGAGTCTACTTCTTATTACCTTTTTCTTTGAGCACACTCAACTGAACCAAAGAAATATTAAATAAAAATAATGCAGGAAATGCAAACATCAAAATAGGACAATTTTATTCATACAGTAAATAATTAGAATAAAACTGATTTTTAAAAGCCATTTTGAGAATGTGAACATCACTATGTTATACACTGCATAAGGGGAACTTAACCATAGGTGTTATTGTTGTTGTTAGGTGCCATTGAGTCAGGTCTGACTCATAGTGACCCTATGTACAACAGAACAAAACACTCCCTGTCACTCTGCCATGCCTGGCACTACGTCAGTGCTTCTCTGCTATTCTTAGGGGTTTCAATGGCAGATTGTTTCAGTAGTGGATTGCCAGGTCCTTCTCCCTAGCCTGCAGTACCTATATTCTCAGGTGATTTCCCATCCAAAGACTAACCAGGCTGATCCTGCTTAGCTTCTGAGATCAGGTGTGATTGTATGCCACAGTGCTGTGGTAGCAGACTTTTTAACCACATGTAATCTTAAAATAAAACTTTCAAATGTAGAATATGTTTTAAATCTGTAGATTTTGAACACACCTTTGTGGTAGCTATGCTTCAAAAATTATCAATTTTCTGGTTAATAGAAATACCTAAATAACTAAAGCCCAGAGTTTTAAACTAATTGCCAATAAAGCTATTTAAATGCATATATATATGCATATATATATATATATATATATATATATATATATATATGATCTCCAAACTTTTGAATTTGTGAATTACCATCTGCTAAACTAGCTCTTATAATTCATGGTTAGAATTATACTATACTCATAAAATATTTCTCAACAAAAACATACAGAGACATGTATTCTCAAGATATTCCTTCCTGGAAAAATACATTTAGTGAAGAGATGAGTTATTATATGTATCCATGAATAAACTCTTTACCATTTAAGTGTTTAGTATTTTGTTCTAGCCTGCAGCCACTGTGGTATACAATCATGTCAGATCTCAGAAGCTAAGCAGGTTCAGACCTGGTTAGTACTTGGATGCAAGACCACTTGGGAATACCAGGCACTGTGGGCTTGGGAGAAGGATCTGGCAACCCACTCCCCCAAAACAATCAATCATTAAAAACCCTATGAACATCAAAGAAGCACTGACAATAGTGTTTCATTTGTTGTACATAGGGTCACTATAAGTCAGACACTGACTTGATGGCATCTAACAATAATTTTGTTCTATTGAAGTCATTGTTGCAAATCACTTCTTTATGCCACTTAACCATTTAGCCATTCAATCCAATAACTTAATACAGTAAAAAATTATGAAAATCCTTTGTGGATAACCACCTGATTATACATAGAATCTAGAGACTGCCATAAGGGTTGGTTAAACAGAATGATACTAATATAATTTATTCAAGACACTCAACCCAATTAATTCAACTGCCAGACCATGTTGTATGTTTTTATTATGTTCATGACATACTTTAGGTCTTTAGTTAGTCTGGGGGTGAATATCTTTTAGTGAAGAAGGGGATTACATTGCAAGAATTATGGAAGGTAGGTATATAGACGATAATGTATGTCTCAGGAATTATAAAATGCAATTACAAGAGTGGGGTGAGAAGAGCTAAATTAAGAAAATGTATATTCTTATATAAAAGAGCCAAATGAAGTTGGACATAGTGGTGTACATCTGTAATCCCTTCATTTGGGAGGCTGAGGAAGAAGGATTCTGAATTTGAGGCCACCCTGAGCTATGTAGCTAGACCCTGTCTCAATATACATACATACATACATACATACATACATACATACATACATACAAACATACATACATACAAACATACATACATACATACGTACATAAAATAAAAAGTAAAAAAGGGCCCAAATGAATCCAGTGAACATAATCCTGATCATGCTACATGATTTCTTGTTATTGAGAATAGCCCTAATGTGCTCTCTTTCATTCCTATTAATTCAGAATACTAAGGGATGGTATGGGTTAATACTAGGAGAGCAATTTGACCCAACCTGAGGCAATTCTACTTATTGTACTGGAATCATTGCCTCTGAGATATATTATCACCAACTCCAGTAATGTTCTCCTGTAGTTGGTGTCCTACTGTAGCCTGGGTTTTGTCTGATTTGAGTCTTAGTTATTCATTTTATCTTTATATTTCATGTTATAACTCAGGATGTTTCCATATAAAACCTGCTTTGTATTTATTTAATCTATACAAAGCAAATTTCTAGCATATGTAATCAAAGGAATCTTTCTTATTGTTGTTAGGTGGTGTCTGACTTATAGTGACCCTACATACAACAAAGAAACACTCCTGGACACTGTGCCATGCCCGGCACTATGTCAGTGCTTCTCTGCTATTGATAGGGTTTTCAATGGTAATTGTTTTGGGATTGTGTTGAGAGTGGACTGCCAGCTTCTTCTCCTATTATTGCGGTTCTGGGGGTCATATTCAGGGCCTCAGAGGGTGCAGAACAACTCTCTGCCAACTGAGTTAAACCCAGCCCACAAAGGAATCTTTATTACACAAAAAATATTAAAAGACATATGAAATATAAATTTTTTGGAAACTAAGGGAAAGGTTTTTGAGAGAAAAGGAAAAGAAATATTTTATGTAGAGATCTTACATATAAGCGTTGTGTCAAGGAGTCTGTTACCTAAAGTCATTTGTGTTTATTATTTGATTAATTAAGGTGTTTATTCAGTAATCATTTACCAAGTGACCTGCATATTCAGAGTTTTGTTGATGTAGTAGTGAGATGGATCAGAAGTAATTTCTGACCTCAAGGAAGTTTCATTTTATCTTGTCCGTGGGAAATGAATGGAGAAGAGACATGTACATACAAAATAGGTATTTAAACTCCTTATTCTGAGTCAGGCATGATGATGCCTGCCTGTAAGTCAAGTGACCTGGGAAGAGAGAGAGTTCAAGTCCAGAGGCAGCCGGTACCACTCAGCAAAACCCTATCTCAAAGTGAAAATTTTAAAGGGGCCGAGGTTCCAAGCATGGTTGTACACACCCATAATCCTGATGACTCAGGAAGCAGAAGCTGAAGGATTGTGAGACTGAGGCCAAAGGCAACCCGTGTAATGTAGGGAAACTTGGTTCAAAATAATAATAAAAAATGGGCTGGGGGTGCAGACCAGAGGTAGAGCCCTTGCAGATTATATGCAAGGCCCTCTTTTCAACCCTTAAGTACCTCAAAAAATAAGCAAATAAATAAATTAATTAAAATAAACAAATAAAGGGACAAAGGGTGCAGTTCAGTAGTACAGCAGTTGCCTAGCATATGTGAGAGCCTGGGTTCAACATCCTATTACTGAAAATAAATAAACAAATACATACATACATATCTTATTCTGTTATGCTGACAGTCCACTGATTACAGGCCTTGAAGGTATCTAAATCCCTTGTTAGCGTTCTGTTTATTCTATTTCAAGGAGAAAATGTTTGGAAAAGGAATATTTTATTCAATATTTCAATTGCACTGAACTTTATTCAATTTTTAATTTAATGATTTGGTGTTCTACAGGGAGATCTGCCCAGATTGCTTTGGACTTAAGCCTGATAACCACCCTGGATTTCTCTGTACCTTGTTGCTTCCTTACTCTTGGATCATTTCTGTTGATGACAGAACCCTAGTACTCTCATCCTTATCTCTTTGGCCTTTATCCCATAAACAATGGGGTTCATAGTAGGTGGCACTAGTAAATAAAGTTTTGCCAGGAGAATAAGAGCATGCCTGGGCACATGGTGCCCAAAGCGATGAGTGAAGAAGGAAAAGAAGGCCAGAGTATAGAATATCAACATGACACACACATGAGCTCTGCAGGTGCCAAAGGCCATTGTCCAGACCTCCCTTGATGATAATTGCAAAACTGTTCTCAAGATGATCCAGTAGGAGAGAGAGATGAGGACAAAGTCTAGGCCTGTGGTAAGAAGAGCCGCAGTGAGCCCATAAATACTATTAAGAGTAATGCTGTTGCAGGCCAACTTGGCAATGCCCATGTTGTCACAGTAGGTATGGTGGATGATACTGCTCCTACAGAAATGTAGCCGGAGAATGAGGAGGATGCCTGGTATGACAACAGCCACACTCCTCGCCACCAGGGCCAGGCCCACCTTGCTAATGAGAGAGCGTGTAAGCAGGGTTGTATAATGGAGTGGTGCACAGATAGCCACATAGCGATCAAAAGCCATGGCCAGCAGAACAGCAGATTCGGAGAGGAACAGAGCATGAGCAAAAAACATCTGTGTGAGGCAAGCAGCAAATGTTGACAGGGAGGGGCCCTGCCAGAAGATGAGAAGCATTTTGGGCACCATGACTGTGCAAAGGAGAACATCGTTGAGTGCCAGCATAGCCAAGAAGACGTACATGGGTTCATGGAGGCTCCTGTCCCAGATCACCACTGCCATAACTAGGCCATTGCCTACCACAGCCAAGACATACATGAAACCGAAAGGGATGGAGATACACATTTGGAAATCTTCTAATCCTGGGACACCAGTTAGCAGAAAGAAAGTGAGTTCAGCAGAGGTGTAGTTGAGTGCTGCAACAAAAAGGTGGCTCCAGTCTATTACATGACAGAAAAATATCTAGAGAAAAAAATAGAAAATTCCTTGGTACTCATTAGGTCCTAGCCTTACCTTTGGCATGATGACATGGATGGAGTCAGTACCATGAATAACATGGTCTGGAATAAGTTATTAAATAACTGAATGATTTGTGGCAAACCTCTCCTCTAATATAGAATACTTTTCTTTGAAAAAGAGTGAATAAAAAAACTCTTCAGAATTAAATTTGTTATTCCAGGTGATGCCAATTTTTCTAATCAAATAATATGTATATAGTATACATCTTTTGACATTTTAACTATTCTATGTGTATAGTTTTGTTCTTATGACTGGGTAATGTATAACTACCTACCAAAGTATATATATATATATTTTCTTTTTTGTTCTCCACATAATACTTAATAGAAGACTGGAGAGAATTTTTTTTCAGATGAACTGAATGAGAGGAGAAGAAAGAAGGGCTAGATGGTAATCTGACATGTAATTGGAAGCAGCATGAAGATTCCAATTTTTAAAAATGTCGTTCATAATCTAATAAGCACTATCTCACAAGGATCAAGACATAGAGTAAAGAAGACAGATAAAAGTTCAGAGTACAGTATGTTCTCATGAAGAACAAAAAGTCATTGAAAGATGACAAGGCCTATTATTATTCAATATCTTGCATTGAAAGAGCTTTCTACAGAGTAGAGTGATTACCATTTTCAGATTGACAAAAAGAACTAAGTAAAAGTTTACAAACTATTTTTAATAGCAGTAGTTCTGATTTTTAGAAGACCAAATATTATTTTAAAATAAAAATGTTTTCTTTTAAAATGAGTCATATATAAAAGTACTCATTTTCTATCCTATAAAACCGTTCAACTGGTCAAGTTGGTAATCAAAAACAACAGGTTTTGTAAAGGCAAAGCACATGTTTATTAACACTTTTTTACTGAAACTCTTAGGAAGTCTAGGGTGATGGATAGTAAATGCTATTCATTAAAAAAAGTAATACCCAAATCTGAGATCTGAACAGTCTTCAGTTTCTGTGTGGTACTGTCACGTCATCAAGTAGATGGAAAGCAACCATACATTTAACAATGTCAGGCTGTCCTTATATTAATTAAAATTCCCCTTTTTAAATAATACCAGATATTTTAAAGTTTTCCTGAAGAATAAGTGTAAGGGGTTATTCACAGAACTTCCACTTTTAAATATAGCTTTCTAAAAAATTAAAATAATTACTTTTATTGAACAATTTTAGGCTTAGAGGAAAATTAAATAAAATGAGTTAAGGTAAAGGAATTATATAAAAGATTGGAGCACATCATCACACTATCAACACACAGTCCGTATTTATCTTCTTTTCCCTCATACTCTCTTTCTATCTCTGTCTCTCTGTCCTGTTATAATGAGGAAGAAAATACAAACTTTCTGGTCCAAGAGAAGACATTTAACAAAAGATAAAGTGGCTTTTAATGAAATCTCCAAGAGAAAGATTTATTTGAATGGCTATTGTTAAAAATATAGAAGTATAAGCCTGTACAATTTAGTGAAACTAGGAATGTAGTTCAGCAACAGAACACTTAACTAGCATACTTGAAGCCCTTGGTTCAACTCCTCATTATTGAAAAAAATATGAAGAAATTTAGCTGTAATTTTATTTGCCACTTGAGATTGAAAATTTGCTTCATTTGTCTGATTATTTCCCAGCACAAAGAAAATATCAGACATTTAAATATCAGCATTATGTAAATGAAACACAAATCACATATCAGTACAGGAATTGGCAATATGTCAGAAATACCAAATAATAGTAATGATTGGAAGTATCTATCAATGCTTACAATGCACTAAATATTTTCCTTAAAACTGCTCTCATAACATATATATATATATATATATATATATATATATATATATATATATTTCAACTTATGGTCACACTACTATATTAGGTAGTTGTTTTATCATTATTTATTTATTGCTGTGCTAGGGATTGAACCCAAGCATGTCTTTTAAGCAAGCACCCTACCACAGAAACTCAGGAACTAAATTTGAAACATTAACTTTCTCAACATCACATCATAGTATGTAAATCCTGTCTTAGGATTCAGAGATGCTGACTACAGAACTCACAGTTTAAACCATTGAAATATTTTAATTTACCTTTTACATGCATGGCTTTTCTTAATCATTAGTATAAAACATAGATCTTGAATTTCCTCCTAGTACTTCCTACTGCTACATACAAATATTACTATAGTTGAAAGACTTAGGTGAAACAGTCATATTTTGCTTGTAAGAACTCAGAAGAAATATGTATATATAGTCAACTTTGTATTCAATTTTTTTATTTATAACAAGTGCCCAGGGACTATCTCTGGGTGAGAGGTCTTTTGAGAATTTTATGTGCTTATAGAATATTTTTACACTTCTGACCTTGGAGTATTTAGATTAACTGACTCAATCATGCCTTCACATTTATGAAATGATATTTTCTAATTTTGAACTGCACTTAATGATTTGCTGTCCCAAATCAAGTCTCTGAGCAACATATTCCCACATTTTTGTAAGCTCAATAATTAGTCATTATAGAATACTGTGAAAATAATGACTACATGTGTCTTCTGAAATGCCAATATTTCCTATGACAATGCTAAACTCTTGTGGCCATTTTAATTTATTTTAATACATCATCAAGTTTCTCTTAATGTGATATTTTGAGGTTTTACTGAGGAATAAGTGTAATGGGTTATTCACAGAACTTCTATTTTTCAAATACAACTTTAAAAAATTAAAGTAATTATTTTGATTGAACAATTTTAGGTTTATGGAAAAATTAAGTAAAATGACTTAAGGTAAAGTAATTATATAAAAACTGTATAAAGACTACATATAGACTGGGCAAGTATAGATGGGAGGCCACAGGGAGTCAGGCAACATAAATTCCATCCTGTCACCAGATGCATATGAGCATGTCTTTTAAACAACATAGGCACATTGTAAATCATGGACTATGTTTATATTTAAGTACTTTATGCTGTTTTTCATATTATTGCACCTTGACTTACTAAATGATCTAACACTTATGTACAAATTTATAAATAAGTAAGGATGAAGAGTTGAGAATGGTTTTATCACATTGAGAAAAATACCTTTATGGAATTATGTAATTTTCAATTTATTTATAAAAATCTTGGAAGATAAAGCTAGTTACAAAGCAGAGATATTTTCTTTTAAAACATATATATTATTTGGCTTGCATGTTGTAGTCATAAATTTAAATCACCTTAATTTTAGTTAACTACCTTGTCATATACAGGTTTTTCTTATGAAATCCTCCTCATAAAGCATTTGTCTTATGTGAATCCAAACACATTCTGTACATGTACCTAGATACCTGCATATTAAACTTGAAAAATGCCTTGTCATGCAACATCTTTAAAGTCAACATTCCCAGTAAGCACAATGTGATTTCCTTTGTTTCTATTTTTACACTTAGCATATTTTTCAATGTAATTTCTATTAAGATTCGTTATTCTTCTCAAAAATCAAACCTGTTGTTTACCTTGAGGGTAGATTATCTTTTTCCTAACATCTGAAACAAAACAGAGGAAAAAAAACAAAAGCAAGCAAAAAACAAACAAAATAAAAGAACCACAACAACAACAACACCACCACAAAAAAATCCCCTTTGAGCAGCTCAAAGTTACCATAGCAGAAGAAGCAGAACTTCTTGATGTCAAGGCCTGTTGGATCTTCCCTTATGCACATTACATGCAGTACTGTCCATTTCAGACTTGTCATGAGTGTGTGCAATTTTTAGGCATACTTGAAATTTTGTTGCATACTCACGCATCCATTGTTGTTGTTTTTCTACACTGTTCTAAAATTTCAAATACCTCTTCAAAATGGCCTTATGCGTCTCAAGACACAATTGTGTTTCTACCATTTTCTTTGCTGTCCTCCCTGTTGCATGGTAGTGCTAGCATTCATTTAATATCATCTTTTGAGCAAACATTATACTACACATTGCTACTGTAATTTAACTTTGAAAAGCTGGACATTGATAATATCTCTTAAATGTGTAAATATATTTTGTCACCCCAAGAATATATATGTGTACATGTGTGTTTATATGTGTGTGTGTGTGTGTGTGTGTGTGTGTGTTTACACCCTCACAGAGACAACTTAAAAGTAAAATGATGACTATTTCAGGAGCAAGAGGACTACCTAGAGGGGGGAGCAATGACAGTGTGTGATGAAGTGAACAGGAGTAAAGTACATGATATATGAAAATATCATAATGAAACCCGTTATATTTTATGCCATTTAAAAGAATTAAAAAAAACAGACCAATATTACAATGTGTCTGAATATGTTAATGATCATGGACTGTGGTTCTAGATAGATTAACAGAGTTAGTTTTGAGTAAAAGAGAGGAGAAACACTTATGCCAATTAAGAACAGGGCAAATACAAATGATTTGTCATACTTCTTTTGATTTATTTGGACCATATGAAAGTCTGGGAGGTCATTCAATGTTTTGGAAAAGAGCTTACAGTATGGGGAAAATTGTGTAATGTATGCAGATGGGAGGAATTTTCACAAATTCTATGTCTTTTGAAAAATATGCAACTTTTTTTGAGATTTCAACTATTGTGTTATCCATCTTCCCAAAAACTCACTTAAAAATATGAAAAAAAAAATCCAACTTTGCTAATCATCTATGATTGGATATTTTAGTTTAATGGTGAAGAACTTCCAAAAATGGTGTTTGGGGGTTTCAAAATTTTTCCTGAGGATCCACATAAACTCCTGTCATCCACACAGAAAAATGGAGACAGGGACCTTAAGCCATCTCTTACGTCCTATAATCTGCACTAGACATTATAAGTCGCTTCAATACTACATTTTAGGTAATATCTATTACTTTTTCATGAGGTGACTCATATGTATACATTTTTGTTGGCTCTCTTGTGACACTGTGAGAATTCTAAACATTGTGCTTTCAGATGTTTTCCGTCATTTCTTTATAAGTCCCTCCCTGCTCCCTACATTTCCTCCTTTCTTTCTAACTTCCTTTATTTGTTTTATTTGCTTCATCAACCTAAAAAAAGTCTTGATTATGACAAGTATATTGGCACATAGTAGTCTGCTCTAACATGGATCTGAGAAGTCCTTCCTCACTAAGCTATATAAGGCTAATACCATCATAATTTATATATTTTATAAAACTTATATACAGTGCTCATTATCGCTTAATATTTTATACTTATTTATTTCTCTATTGTCCATCTCCAAAGACAAAGAAAATTCTCACTCAGAGATTTTTTCCTTCACTAGTCTATTAACAACATTTCAATAAATACTAGAAATGTAATAATTATTCAATATATACAGAATTTATTCACTAAGAACATGTAACTACTACCATGACTCTGCTGTCCTTTCTTAGGGATAATATAGAACCTTGAATCATGTCCTTTATCAGAATTGCTGGTGCATCACTGAGACAAAAAAATAAAATTTACTTCTTTAACACTTTTATCTACTAAAAGCATTATTGTTAAATTTTATTCAAATCATTATCATTTAAATGGGTAGTTTAAAATGCATAAAATGGGTAGTTTTAAATGCATGTTTCACAAAATACAGAACTGCTAATGGTCAAATAGTAAAACTCTAGATGTCTTTAATTTTTGTTGTTGTTAGGTGCCCTCAAATAGGTATCCAGCTCATAACGGCACTATGTACATCAGGTGAAACACTATTGTCAGTGTGTCTTTGCTGTTCATAGGGTTTTCAATGGCAGATTGATTTTTGGGAGTGGGTTGCCGGGTCCTTCTCCCAATCCTACAGCACCTGGTGTTCCCAGCCGGTCTCCCATCCATGTACTAACCAGGCCCGAACCTGCTTAGCTTCTGACAGGATATGAAGCCACAGGGTTAAATATGAAATTATTACAGTGAGACAGTATTTCACATCCCTCAAAATAACTATTGAAAAAAGAGAGATGATGTTTGTTGGTAAGGACACAGCAACCCTGGGAAATTAATGTACTGCTTCGGCTAATGTCAAATATTAAAGAAAGTTTAGAAAACACTTTAGGAATTTTTGGAAAATATTAAACATAATATGACTTAGCAATTCCTCCAGGTATCTAATCAAGAAAAATGAAAATATGTCTTCACATAAACTTGTGTGGTAATGTTCATAGAAAATTATTCGCAGTAGTCCTAAAGGAGACCAACTGGCAAATGGAAAAGTTAATTGTGATTGTCTGCCAAAATTAAATATTATTTGGCAATAAAAATGTATGAGTACACATGCAGCATTGAAAAACTTCAAAAACATTATGATAAGTTAAAAAACCCTGAAATGAAAGACCATTTACTGTAAGGTTTTATTTTATAAAATATGAATAATGACAAATACATAGTAACAGAAAGTAGACTAGTGGTTTCCTAGGCCTGAGGGTAAGGATAGAGTTACATTTTAATGGATATAAAGTTTATTTTTTCAATATAATAGTGGAAATAGTTGAACACATCTTTATATACATTTGTTGTTCACCAAAATGCACCCTGAAAGTAGGTGATCTTTTATATATATATATATCATATCTCAATAAAGCAGGTTTTAGTAAGTAGCAGACATAAGGAATGAATAAGTATTGCCGTTATTGATAGAATTAAATTATCTGACCAGAAAATGCACATACTAGGTAACCTAAGTAGTGGTCATCAAAGCATCCAGTGCTAAATAAATAAGGAAACAGAATGTGAGATAAACATGAGCATAATGATAAATAATAAAGTAGTAATAAAGTAGTAATAACACAGAGATAATACATGCTCTATATATTATCAAGGACCATATATAAATACATAAAAACAAGATAATGAGAGAAAGAAACATTATGTTAAAAGAGACTTCAGATTCACGGACAGTTTGTTTGATAAGTTTAACCAGACTATCATTTTTAAAGTGTCATAGGTTTGATCTGAGTTAAAGAAGAACAGGGTGATTATTGACCTTGTGTAAAGTTCTGATATAGAGAGGGAGCAAAGAAATCTTAATTAGGTTAAAGAGTTATAAGTGGATGCCACTTAGGTGATTACTGTGAAAATGTACAGGTTACCTCCTGATAACAACTGCTAGATGACACTGCCACCTTACCTATGAGTTAGATGCAATTCAGACCAGAAGGTAACAGTAAGACTTTAATTAATTAATTAATTAATTAATTAATTATTCTAGGGCCTTGCACAGGCTAGGCAATTGCCCACCACTGAGCTGAACGTCCAAGCCCTCTTATTTTTCATTGATTTTTAAAATTTTTTTGAAATGGGTCTCACTAAATTGCATAGGCTGCTTGTGGGCTCAAACTCACAATCTTACTCCTACAGCCTCTTGAATCTCTAGGAATACAAATGTGTACCACAATACCCAGTGAGATTTTTTGTTGTTTTTATCCCAGTATCAATTCTTAAAAAAAAATCACTTTGTTTGTTAATATATGGAAAATTATCTCACCAGCATTGGCCTAGCATTTCACTTAGCTTGGTTAGGAATTCCTGAACCACATAGTCTACTGAGATAAATTAATCTGGATTTACTAGTATGAAAACACAGATTCAGCAAAATCTTAGAAGGCATAGAATAAAATCATATGCATTAAGAGATATAAGTATCAAAGTAAAATATAGGTGTAAAATTAGACAAACTCAAATGTTAAATTTATCTTCTTGTTGAGAAAAATAACATGCTATTTATTGAATAGTATCATTAATATCACACACTAGTCTGCAGCTGTAACCCTGGGAGACCGCTTGGGAACACCAGAAGCTGTAGGCTTGGGGGAAGAACCTGGCAACCCCCTCCCAAAAATCAGTCTGCCATTGAAAACCCTATGAACAGCAGAGAAGCACTGACCATAGTGTTTCGCCTGTTGTATGTAGGGTGGCTATGGGTTGGGTACCGACTCGACAGCACCGAACAACAACAACAACAACAACAATATCACACACAAGCAAAATTTTGCTAAAGATCATTCAAAAGCAACTTTAGCAGTACATAGACAGGAAACTGCTAAAAAATCAAGCTAAATTCAGAAAAGGGCATGGGACCAGATATATCATTGCTAATATCAGATGATATTAGCCAAAAGCGCAGAATACCTGAAAGGTGTCTATGTATGTTTTATTGACTAAACAAAGGCATTTCACTGTGTGGATAATAACAAATTATGGATAACATTGCAAAGAATGGGAATACCAGAGCACTTAAATGTACTCATGAGGAATCTGTACATGGACCAGGAGGCAGATGCTTAGAACAAGGAAACATTGCCTGGTTTAAAGTCAAGAAAAATGTGCATTAGGGATATATCCTTTCATTGCACCTCTTAAATCTCTATGCTGAGCAAATGATCTGAAAAGCTGGACTTTATAAAGAAAACAGCACTGTGATTGGAGGAAGATTCATTAACAACCTATGTTATGCAGATGACACAACTCTGCTTGCTGAAAGTAAAGAGGATTTGAAACATTTACTGATGAAGATCAAAGAACACAGCCTTCTGTATAAATTGTGCCTCAACATCAACAAAACAAAATCCTCATAACTGGGTCAGTATGCAACTTCATGACAAATGGAGAAAAGATTGAGGTTGTCCAAGATCTTGCTTTACTTGGTTCTATAATCAACACCCATGGAAGGAGCAGTCAAGAAATCAAAAAATACATTGCATTGGGAAAAGCTGTTGCTAAAAACTTCTTTAGTGTTGAAAAGTGAATATGTCACATTGAAGAGGAAGGTGCATCTGATTCATGCAATGGTATTTTCAGTAGCATCATATGGTTGGAAAAACTAGACATTGAATAAGGGAGACAGGAGAAACATTGATGCTTTTGAATTATGGTGCTGGAGATGAATATTGAAAATACCATGGACTGCCAAAACAAAAACAAAAACAAAAACAATAGATTTGTCCTAGAAAAAGTGCCACCAGAGTGCTCCTTGGAAGCAAGCATGGGTACTTGGCATCTTATATATTTTAGACATGTTGTCAGGAGGGACCAGTCCCTGGAGAAGGACATCGTATTTGGGAGAGTGGCAGATCAACAACAAAAAAAGGAAGTCTCTCAACTAGATGGTTGACACAGTGTCTTCAATAATGGGCTTAAACATAAAAATGATTATGTCCCTGGCACAGAATTGGGGAATATTTTGTTCTGTTGGACCTAGGGTCAGTATAAGTCAGACCTAACTCAATGACACTTAACAAAAACAACCATTTATCTTTCAGTTACTTCTCAAACTATGAATAAATGATCTTCCCATAGTAAATTTCCATAACTAAGTTATAGATTTACAGCTGAAAAATAGATGTTTCTGACAAAATATACTAAGATCTTCCTGCTTCCTTGCTCTTTTAGGATCACATTGTTTGTTTAAAGTTTTTTTTTCTTTTACAATTTATCAAAAAGGTATTTTATAAACATTACCTTGATTCTCCAAATCCTCATTTGATGAAAAACCTAAGCATATTTTTAATCACATCTACTTGTTTTTTACCACATACACAAGGATCATCACAAGAGGAATGAGGAAGTGCATATTGGCTCAGGTCACATCATGGTGTGAGGCTAACCTTGGGCCAAACCCATGGAATGTAGATAGAACAGATCATGGGAGTGAAGAAGAGGAGCACAGCACACAGGTGAGAGATACAGGTGTTGAGACCTTGAGGCAGCCACCATGAGAAACAATGCTCAGCACAGTTTTTGGAATCATTCCATAAAAAAAGAAGAACAGAGAAAATGATGTCCTATAGTGAGGAGCACCACAGATAGTCCACAGATGCTACTGACCCTAGGATTGGAGCAGGACAGCCTGATGATGTCAGGATGCAGGCAGTAGAAGTGAGAAAGTACATTTGAATGGCAAGAAGCACAACATTCTCAAGAGGATGGGGAGAAGCAGATGGAGGGTCTTTTCTCATCAGCTAATTGTTTGACAATAGTGTTGGCCACCAAAGTAAGGAAGAACATAGCACAGAAGGGCTTGGAGATCCAGATCTGTATTATTTTCATGTCTAAATCATAGCTACACTCATGTGGTTTTCAATGGCTTATTGCTTTGGGGATTGGCTTAGGAGTTGATTGCCACATCCTCTTCCCATTTTTGCAGTGCTGGGAATTGAACCCAGGACCTCAGAGATTGCAGAGCAGCATTCTACCAACTGAGCTAAATCTCAGCCCAGATTAATCTATAGAACTGTATACAAGAGACAATGAGTACAAACTGAAGTCATAAAAAATGCTCATCCATAATTTGGGAGCATATACATGTCATTTTCTGGAATATATATTAGGAATCTTTAAACTTTTTTGCAACAAAGTTTTAACAATGTACCATGTCTCACCTAAATATTTTAAAATGCACATTTTAAACATGTGAATGTATATGGGATTATTTGACTATTCTAAAGTGATAAAAGTATCTATCACTTTTCCATAGCATCATCATTTCCCCTCCACACTATAAATACAGACTTTGGTCAGAGGACCATGGAACGCATCGTTGTTGTTGTTGTTGTTGTTAGGTGCCATTGAGTCAGTGTCTGACTGATTCATAGTGGCCCAAGGTATACCAGGTGAAACACTACTGTCAGTGCGTCTTTGCTATTTATGGGGTTTCCAGTGGCAGATCGATTTTTGAGAGTGGGTTACTGGATCCTTCTCCCAATTGAACTCTTAGTGCATTAGAAAAGCCCTAAGCCATAACACTTTGGGATTTCTAGACTCAACAACATGGCTAAGACATGGAGATACTGTATGAAAGAGTAAAAATTCAATGGAAGTACCTAGTGGCTATAGTAGAAGAAATTTCCCAGGTAATTTAAATTCTCACATGTATTAACATATATTTTCTTATTTTCTCCTCACACTGACCCCAGAAATTAATGTCTTTAATCATTAGAAAATTCAGGTTCAGATACATTAGTTTACTTTTTCATGCAGGGTACAACAATCTTAGTTTCAAACAAAGCTCAATCTGGATCCAGAACATACTGCAATGTAACATTAAAATTAAAACTTGAATGAGGAAAGTATCTATCTGCTAAATCATTTACTTTTATAAAAGGAAAGTCATTATATGGTGATTGCTTAGAGAAGGAGAGAAAACAGCTTTCATCATGGACTCTTCTGTACCCAAAGATATTTGTATACACAGCAACAGGATTGACGAAAATATAAAATGATTAGTATTGTTAAATAGAGAACATGAGAGTGACGTTGCTGAATCAAATTTGTCTAACTCAAATAAGTCAAACTCAGTAATGTGGAGCACAAATATTTTTATCAACTTCTTTGGAAATCAGCTGATATAATCCCTTATATCAACCTGTTAAAGAATAAAAATCACCTAATATTAACACATGCAGGAAAAGCACTTACAAAATACAATACCCATGAATGATATAAAGTCTCATCAAAATAAAAGTATGCTGAAATTTTCTCAACTTGAAAAATATTATACACTGAAAACCTACATCTGGCATTGGATTTAATAAGGAGAAAGTAGAAGTTATCTTTTTTTTTTGGTCCTGGGGTTGAACCCAGGGCCTTGCACTTGCATGCTTTGCAAGGGCTGTACTACTGAGCTGCACTTTCATCCCTTTTTTTTTTCTTTTTGAGATAGGGTCTTATGCAGAGCTCCTGGTCTCAAACTTGCAATCCTCCTGCCTCTGCTTCTCGAGTTGCTGGGTTTACAAGCATACACCACGGGGCCCAGCAGCAGATGCTATCTTGCTCAGATCAGGAACAAAAAATGAGGATGCCTCCTTTCATCATTCCTTTTCAAAATTATACTAAGAATCCTAGTTAATGCAACTAGACAAGAAAGGAAATTATATATATTATAAAATTATATATTATATATATTATATATAATATAATATATTTGAAAGGAAACTGGCTTTATTTACAGATAGCATGTTTGTTTATATAGAAAATCCAAATAGATTGACAATAACAAAAATCTGAAAATAATAAGCCTTTATAGAATGATTACAAGATGTTAGCATAGAGTAGTAATTAACTTTCCTATATACCAGCATTGAACGAGTGTAATTTAAAACTTAAAAGCACAAAACTACTTTAGAATGTTTGATCATAAACATAAAAATACTATATGAGGAAAAATTTTAAAAACTAAAGTAATAAAAAGAACTAAATAAATGGAGAGATATCCCATGCTCATAAATAAGAAGACTCAATATTTTTAAGATGTCAGTTCTTTCTAACCCATTCTATATATTTAACTAAATGCCTATAAAGATTCCAGGTATGTACAAACTGAATCTAAACACATAAAGACAAAAGACTCAAATAGTCAACACAATATTAAAGAGGAAGAACAATGTTAGAAGACCAAGACTATAGAGCTTCAAATCTTACCATAAAATTATGGAAAACAATACAGTGTAGTATAGCTAAAAGGAAAGACATATACATCCATGGAGCATAATGTAGAATCCAGAAATAGACCCACTTAAATTTAGTCAATTGACTATTGGCGCAGGAATAAGGGTAAAATAATGAAGAAAAGAGAACCTTTTATAAAATGGTATTGGAACAACTAGGCACCCATACTAAAGAAAGATCCTAGACATAGATCTTACAATTTTCACCAAAATTAACTCAGAAAAGATTATAGATCTAAATTTGAAATACAAAATTATTAGAAGACAATATAGGAGGAAACTTAGATGACCATGGTAGTGGCTTTTAAGACATAACACTGAAAGCAAAATCTGTGAAGGAAATAAGCAGAATGTCATTAAAATTAAAACTGTTCTGCTAAAGATATGGCCAAGAGAATGAGAAGACAAACCTCAGACTGAGAGAAAATATTTGTAAAAGACATGCTTGATAAAAGACTATTTTACTATATATATATATTTATATGATGTATATCCTTTAATCTAATGTTCATCATTTCAGTAGTTTTGGAGAGCTCTCTTATGTGAATCCAACCTGCACAAATTCTAATCTGTGTCTGATTTTGTAGCCTCATAAAACTGCTGAAAAAGTGTGGATTAGAGTTGTGGCTATGCGGAGTGTATATAGGTGCATGGTGCTGGGGTTCAGCTCAGTTGGTCAAGTGCTGCTCTACAATCTCTAAGGCCCTAGGTTTTAATCCCCAGAACCACAAAAATGGGAGAAGGACGTGGTAGCCCACTCTGGAAACAACCCTGAAACAATCAGCTATGGGAAACCCTACTATTAGCAGAAAGCACTGGCATAGTGCCAGGCATGGCATTGTATCAGGAAGTGTTTTGTTCTGTTGTATATATGGTTACTATGAGTTGGACCCAAATTGATGTTACCTAACAACAACAACAACAACAACATATAGATGCATGTAAAATTCCTAAAACTCTTTAAATAAGTTGTTGTTGTTGTTGTTGTTAGGTGCCATCGAGTCGGTATTCGAATCATAGCGACCCTCTGTACAACAGGGGAAACACAATTGTCAGTGCTTCTCTGCTGTTCATAGGGTTTTCAATGGCAAATTGATTTTTGGGAGGGGGTTGCCAGGTCCTTCTCCCAATTAAATAAGTAGATAGACCTAAGTAAATATGTCACTAAAGAAGACATACAGATGAAAAATAAGCATATGAAAACATCTTTATCATCATGTATTATTAGGGAATTTCAACTTAAAATAGCAATGAGATATCATGCACACCTATTGGAATGGTTAAAATAAAAATAGCAAAAATATGGCAAGTTATGGATCAAGAGCTTTCATTAATTGTCATTGTGAATGAAAAATTGAACAGCCACTTTGGAAGACAATATGGCAATTACTTAAAAATACTCTTATATAATCCAGTAATCATGCTTCTCAGGAATTACCCAAAGGAGTTAAAATTTTATATCCTACATATATGTTTTATATACAAAAACTTGACCATGAATGATTCTACAAGCTTTATTTATAATTGTAAAAACTTGGAAGCAATGTCTAAAATATAATTCAGTAGGTGAATGTATAAATAAGCTGCACTATACATATATAATGAAATAGTATTCTGTGCTAAAAAAAGGCATTATTAATCTGTGCATAGATATGGAGGAATCATTTTTAAATTAGCAATTTTTAGTTAGTATGTATATATATTATTGTCTTTTATTGTGACATTTCCATACATGCATATCATTGTTCATTTCTCATGCTCATTCCCCATTACTCTTACAGTAAATGAGAAAAGACAACCTGAAAATGGTCCATATTGTATAATTCCAATTATATGACATTTTATAAAAGACCAAGTTATGTAGATAGTAAAAATATCAGTGATTACCAGGGTTAGGTATGAGGGTAGGATGAATAGGATGAATAGGCAGTACACATATGATTTTCAGGGTAGTGAAACTACTCTGTATGCTGCTATAATAGTGGATACATTGGATACATGTCATTATACATATGTCCACATCGATAAAATATAGAACTCCAAGAGTAATAAATATAGACTTTGGTTGTAAATAATAATGATACCCAGTAGTTGACACATTTGTAAATCAATGTCTAAATGGCATATATCTCCTGCAAGTAAAAGTTGAGAAAATTAAATATCATTTCAAGATGAAGAGTAAAAATTAAATAAAAGAATTATGGAAGAGGCATTTGTTGATGTTCATCAAGGTTTAAATTGCTAATTTATATGGAGCCAGGCAATAGCATATCCTGCAGTAGAAGCCTATGTATTGCCTTACAAAGCCTCCAAAACATCCTGCTGATTTCCATGCACATTGGGGATATCTGGCTGTATATATTGTGAAGTATACATCTTTTATTAGCATAATCACTATTCATCTTTTTAAATAAACTGCTTGAGGGAAATAAAAGGTCATAAGTTATTGCTGACTTCTAGGAAGGGTGAGAGAATGAGGAGAAATGGATTGATGAGTACAAAGTATGAGAAGAATATGATCTGATGTTCTGTTGCACAGTGAAATGACAGCAGTCAATGATATTGTGTTGTATATTTCAGGATAGCTGGATAGTTTTGAATGTCATCGCCATAAATAAATGGTAGATGTTTATGGTAATGATTATTTTAAATGTGCTGATTTGATCATTATATCATGTACATACTTATCATAAAACCACATTGTACTGAAGAAGTCTACATATTTAGTACCAATAAAAATTTTTTTTAAAACTTCAATAAATTTCCAGAGTAGTAAGAAAAAATGAATGTGAGATTGTGAATATTAAAACATTTCTTAATGATATTTTACTTAAATAAATTAGAAGTTAATTTCACAGGGATTATCCTAGAGATTGATAGATGACCCTAAAGTCCTCTTTGCTGTAATTTTAGTACATTACCCAGAATTCGAGAGGGTATCTCCTGTGTTTTAATGCAGTATACAACAGGGTTGAGAACACGAGGCATAAATAAGTATGCATAGCCCATGATAACATGCACAACAGGTGGAACATATTTCCCAAAGTGATGGATAAAAGACACCCCCAGCATAGGAATGTAGATCAGCAGCACAGCACTGATGTGGGAGACACAATTATTGAGTGCCCCTAATTGTTCTATCCGGGAAGCAATGCCTAATATAGTGATAAGGATCTTTAATTAAGATATCAGGATAAAAACAGAGTCCATTCCAAAGATGAGGAGAATGATGACAAAGGCCATAAATGCTATTAATGTGGTGGTCAGAACAGGACAGCTTGATGATATTTGGGTGTAGGCAGTAGGAGTGTGACCGCACATTGGCCTCACAAAATCTCAGTCGCTTGATGAGAAATGGTCCTGGAAAGATGACAGCCACAGTTCTTAGAGCCCCACAACTATTTTGGCAATGGCTGCGTTGGTCAAAATAGTAGTGTACCTCAGTGGATTGGAGATGGCTACATAATGGTCAAAAGCCACTGTGAGCAGGATGCCTGATTCCATTAGGGAGAACACATGGTTGAAGAACATCTGGGTCAAGCAGGCATCAAAGTCTATTTCATAAAGATTGAACCATAAAAGCTTAAGCAAGGTGGGCAGGGTGGCAACACAGAAACCCAGGTCACTGGCAGCCAGCATGGAGAGGAAAAGGTGCATGGGTGTATGAACTGACTGTTCCATCTGAATAAGCACTATAATGGTGCTGTTACCTAGGAAAACAATTGCAGAGAGGGCACAGAACAAAATGGAAATCACCAGATGTGAGTCCTCCAGGCCAGGGAAACCAGTCAGAAGGAAGGTTCCATAGGTATTGATGTTGAAAAGACCATGATAGCTAGCTTGTACTACTGCGGTCAATTATCTTTCCTCCTTAAAGTAAGAGTGTCTTGATTAGAATATTGTCACCACTCTCCTTATTAGGTAAGGTCTATATTATGCAGTTATAAGGTACTAAGTAAATCCCTTCCACTACATTTGAATGATATAGTCAGAGAAATGGGGAGACACTAGTAAACTTTATACACAAATCACAAAATGGAGCTCACATCAGCAATTTAATTTTTGATAGAATATTACTTTAAGTCATGAAATACCTAATGCCTCTTCACATATTTTTCTTTATAAAATATTGTTGTGATTCTAAGTAAAATTAGTTTGATGGATTAAAGTCTGAGAGAAAGTGTAAGAAGTGGAAAACTCTATTTCTTATTCTATGTTATTATTTTCTCTCTTTAATTAAGGACATTGATAGACAGAAACAAAGGAAAATGGTAATATCTTTCATACAAGTTCCTGATGCTTTCAGAGAGATGAACACCCTCACATCCCTGATTAAATTAGAATTTCCTCTACCAATATATTTGCAGGGCCATATAGGATAAATAAAATAAAGTATAAAAATAGAGTTTTTCTGTACTTTTTTCCTTCCTCACATTCTTTTAAAAATGTGTACCCTATATGAATTGTGTTACAGGAATGAAATATTCTGATCCTACCACTGACATATATGATATTGGCTGAATTGCTTCTGCTCTCTGAGTTAAGCAGTTCTTTTCATATATGTATCATTAAATAAATGACCCTTTAAAGTACCTTGCCATGCATATCTATTTGGTTAAATTTAGAAATTTATTTTTAACATGTAGGTATTCAAAATGATTTTTGTTCCTACAGAACTGTCTGTTCTGGACACAGTGCTTTGTAATCAAATTATAAGCCAGACCACCCTACTTATTGTTTTTAGGTGCCATCGAGTTGGTCTGACTCATAGCAACCCTACATACAACACATGAAACACTACCTGACATTATGCCCTGCCTGGCACTATTGTCAGTGCTTTTCTCCTATTCATAGGATTTCAATGGCTGATGGTTTCAGGAGTGGGATCCTTTTCCCAATCCTACAAGACCCTGTATTCCCACTTGGTCTCCCATCAAAATACTTACCAGGCCCGACCCTACTTAGCTTTCAAGATCTGACGAGATCAGAGAGAAGGGTGATATGGTTGTAGACCAAAAACAATTTTAGTAACTATTTATTCATTGCTTTACCAGATAAAATAAATATGTCAAATGTTACAATTTGGGATATAAATGTAATTACATTACTTACATCCCTGTCACTATCCCCAAATTAGATAGAAATGCCAAAATTCATGTGGGAATTCTTTCATATTGATAGATTATTATCTTCTCTGGTTTTGTGTATGGCAATTTTCTTTGGAACAATCAAAACATTCTAAAGTCTTATTGCAGAAAAAGAGTGAGAGAGAGAGTGAAGGAGAGAGAGAGTCAGAGAGAGAGAGGTGTGAAGGAAGGCATAGAGGGAGGACTGGAGGTGGGGAAGAGAGAATGAGAAAACAGCAAAAGTAAAAAAATCACTAATATTTAATAAATATTTAATAAATAATAGTGGATACACTTATATATGTCATTATACAAATGTGTTTTTAAAAGCATGGTAAATATAAAGTTGTTGTTGTTGTTAGGTGCCGTCTAGTCGGTTTCTGACTCATAGCGACCCTCTGTACCACAGGGGAAACACTATTGTCAGTGCTCTGTTGTGCATAGGGTTTTCAATAGCAGATTGATTTTTGGGAGGGGGTTGTCAGGTCCTTCTCCCAAGCCTACAGCTTCTGGTGTTCCCAGGCGGTCTCCCATCCAGGTACTAACCAGGCCCGAACCTGCTTAGCTTCTGAGATCTGACAGGATCCGATACCACAGGGCTATGGCTGCAGGCTAAATATAAAGTAGGGAAGTAGAAATAAGGTTAGAAAAATACAGTGCTACACTGTTCATTTTTCGTTATCCTACAGAATGTAATTATTTAATTATTACAGATGACAGCTTTCTAGGAGATAATGACATATATAAGAAGATAAACATGTCATTAAGAAGTTCTATATATGTATAAATCAGAATGTCTTGATTTTGAGGAATTCCCATTTATTAACTTAAAGAGTAGCTTAGATGATTAAATATTCATGTAGATTTTATTTCAGTCTTGGTACCATAATATGGTAAATTTATTTTCAAAAATGTTTTCCTTATGGTCTTCTGAGTTTGTAAGCACTATGTTGTTGTTGTTGTTGTTGTTAGTGCCATTGAGTCGGGTCTGACTCATAGCAACCCTGTGTACAACAGAATGAATCACTACCTGACACTACGCCATGCCTTGTACTGTCAGTGCTTCCCTGCTATTCATAGAGTTTGCAATGGCTGATTGGGGAGCAGGTTTCAGAGTCCTTTTTTCACACCTATAGCATTTGATATTCCTAGGCAGTCTCCCATCCAAGTACTAACCAGGTCCGACTCTGCTTAGCTTCTGAGATCTGATGAGATCAGACACCAGGGTAGTATAGCTGTAGACAAACTACTCATTAATACTGCTGAATTTATACTATTGAAAAATTATTTCTCCTGTACCAGAGAAAGCTCTGTTGGAGGCACTATTAAAGCTTAGATCCCAAAAGTGAACAAAAGTGTAAAAACAAAATTGTGTAGTAGAAATGTAATACACCAGAAAGAGAGAACACCTTGTACGAAAGGCATGAGTAAAAAGAGAATGCTGAAAGTGTTGGGATCTAAAATAACGTATAGAGCAGAATTCAAATGTGGATAAAAGATTGGTTAGGGAAAGAACATGAAATGAGTCTGGAGAGTAAACAATTTTAAGGTTTTATCATTTTGAATAATGAATAAATATTGTAGTACTAATTTTAAGTGTGTATATTGTGTATGCCTGCAGCCATAGCCCTGTGGCATCGGATCCCGTCAGATCTTGGAAGCTAAGCAGGGTCAGGCCTGGTTAGTACCTGGATGGGAGACCTCCTGGGAACACCAGAAGCTGTAGGCTTGGGAGAAGGACCTGGCAACCCCCTCCCAAAAATCGATCTGCCATTGAAAACCCTATGAACAGCAGAGAAGCACTGACAATAGTGTTTCCCCTGTTGTACAGAGGGTGGCTATGAGTCGGATACCGACTCGACGGCACCTAACAACAACAACAACATATTGTGTATATGTCTGTGCATGCATGTGTGTGTGGTGGGGGGATGGCTAATGCATGGTCATATTCAAATTCTGGAGGTGCTATAAAATGTATACACATTTTAAGAGATGTTATCTATGTAGCATATATTCTCAGACCCAATCTGCATGTGAATCCAGTCTGCACTCACTCAGGTTTTGTTGTTTTAGTTGGGTGCTGTTGAGTCAGTGTCCTACTCATGGTGACCCTACGTACAACAGGTAAAACACTATCGTCAGTGCTGCTCTGCTATTCCTAGGGTTTTCAATGGTGGATAGATTTTTGGGAGTGAGTTGCTGGGTCCTTCTCCCAAGCTGACAGTATCTGTTGTTCCCAGGTGGTCTCCCATTCAAGTACTAACCAGGCCTGACCCTGCTTAGCTTCCAAGATCTGAAGGGATCGGATGCCACTGTGCTGTGGGTGTAGGCCACTCAGGTTTTAGTGATTCCTTAAATGGAAAAATGTTAGTGTGCAATTCTAATCTACTCCTTTCCTTCAACTGTGAATCTAATCAACATGCTACTCTAATCTGCATCTGACTTTTTAGCCCTCTAAAACTGTTGAAAGGGTAAGGATTAATATATGGTATTACTTCTCAAAGTTGAATTGAATTACCGTAGCAATGTGTAGTATGACATTTGCGCAAAAGATGGAATTAATCAAATGAATGCTAGAATCGTGCATTCTTAAAAAAGCAAAATGGGAAATTTTTATCTCAAGATATGCACACACTTTTTAGCATCTTCTGTATTTCTAAGATAATTCTAGTTACATTGTGGTGGATTGATTATATGGGAGCATTTTATTATACACAATACAATTATTTTCATATTTTAGGAAAGTTATAATTTATAATAATAAACAACTTCTATTGAAAAGAATAACACCATATCTTTGGAACTGTTTCATTTTATAAGACTTTCTTCATGAAATTTATGAAACCTGTATGTAAAAATATTATAATCTTCTCTTATTTTTTTCAGGTATCAGGCTTAAAGAAATAATGTAATTTTCCCTAGCAACAATTATGAGGCAGTAAAACAGAGTTTAAGGAAAAAAAGAAAGTCAATTTCAATGTCAACTTTGGTACAGTGTATACTGATTTCCTCAATTAACCATACCATTACATGAAATTGAAAAGTGTAGGTTCTGCTTGGGTTCAAAAGATCTATGACCTTGGACAATTTATTTAACCTCTTCATGACTAGGTTTTATGTCTCTAAATTACAGACAGAAAGTATAATAGCTACAACATAAGAGTGCCATGAGGATTAGATTGGATAATTCATATGAAGAATTCAAATAGCCTTTTACACACAATCTTCAAAGTAATATTGGTTATTAGTTATATTTCTAGGGAAAATACCATGTTTCTTTGTTATATTTAAACACCAAATTGCCTGAACATATGATTGCTACATGCAGAAATAATTAAAAGAAATTTGAGGGCATAAATTTCATAAACAATATCTCAATTATTGTTCCAATAATAATAACATGGCATTAATATCTATTCCTTTATATTTTTTTCTGTCATTTAGCATTACTCATTTTATCAGGGAGAAAAATACATCTTAGAAAAGGAATAGAGAACCAAAGACTTCAAAACACAGTGGTATTCTACAGGTCTAGATATAATTATATAAGCAGATTTGGAATGGAGACAAAATCTAGGGATAAGAATTACCATTTACTGGCATATATATATATATATATATATAATTATATATATATATATATATAATTTTATATATATATATATATATATATATATATATATATATATACATATATATATATATAACAGAATACTTTTCAACTACAAGAAAGAATGAAATTCTGTCATTTGTGACAAAATCAATGGAACTGGAGCTTATTTTGTTAAATGAAATAAGCCAGGCACAGAAAGATAATTATCACATAAACTCAGGTACTCTGTGGCAACTAAAAATTTACCTCGCCTACAGCTGTACCACCGTAATTTCCAATCCCATCAGATCTCAGAAGCTAAGCAGGGTCTGGCCTGGTTAGAACTTGGATGGGAGACTACCTGGGAACACCAGGTGCTGTACACTTGGGAGAAGGAGCTGACAACCCACTCCCTCAATAAACAACCATTGAAAACCCTATGAATAGCAGAGAAGCACTAGCAATAGTGTTTTGCCTCTTTTATGTAGGGTGACTCTGAGTCAGATACTGACCCGACTGCATCTAACGACAACAATGTACTTTCCTCATAGAATTTGAGCAAAGAATGATGCTTACCAGAGACTGAGGAAAGATTGATCAAGCGTTTATAATTTATAGTAAAATTGAAGCAAGGAATTTCTGGTATAGTAAAATTGGAGCAAGGAATTCCTGGCTTGCATAGCATGGCAATTTTAGGTAATAATAATGTGCCTTATATTTTTAAAAATTAAAAGATAAAATTTTGAAAGTTTTCCATAGTTGAATGATAAATGTTTGAGCAGAGATATGTTTAACCTGATTTAAGTATTACAGAATGTATGTGGTTATTGTTAGGTGCTCTTGAGCTAGTATCCAACTCATAGCGACTCTATGTCCAATAGGTGAAACACTATTGTCAGGGCTTCTCTGTTATTCATTCAATCTGCATTTTCAATGGTGGATTGATATTTTGGGAGTGGGTTGCTGGGTCCTTCTCCCAATACAGAATGTATATCAGGTAAAAAATCAATCTAACTAAAAACTTGTCATTTAAAATCCTCTTCTTTCCTAGAATTTCAGTTAAGAATAAGAGAATTATCTGATTTTCTCCAAGAGATAGTAGGTTAGTGCTTCAGGAGCATGAGAATAAAGGATGTACTTTTAAAATTATATCTGAGAACAGACATTTATTTGTGTGGTTTGAATGTTTACTATCCTGAATTTGAATTATTTTCAGGTTTCCTCATGAGAATCATGCCTGCTAAGTCAATTTTACCCTGAGTGACTCCCTGGAGTGCATAAAACACTTGTGGCTATTTTTTTCTAACACCTTATAATTCACAAGAAAGATGCTATTTTTTATTATTAATATTATTTACTTTTCCAGATTGATTTCATTCCATATCAAGTGTCAGAAATTTTATGCAATAAAGTTTGGATTCTATAGATAAGATCATATGAAATATACTCTCTTGTGATTCTTATAACTAATTAACTATAGAATATATGAACAATCATTTTGCATCTTTTAAAAGATTTTCATCCTGTTTCTTTCATTAAATCTGTGTTTATCATAGAAAGAGGTTTGTTTAAATGACCTGATGAAAAGGCCACAGAAAAATAAAATTTGCTAGTGTTTTGATATACAAAGTAAAATCAGATAAAGGTGATGTAGATCAACTGCACTTATAATAACTTAGGAAGACTGAATGCCTCTAAAATTTAATCATTATGAAGACAATTGGAACAATGCGAATTGATCTACTTAATAGTAGCAGTATTCTTAATAAGAATTGTGAAAAGATACCACATATTGAAAGATACCATATAAGAAAATATTAGGAATAAAGTACTAAACCTTAATATGGGTAACTATATCTCACCTCTAAAGTATAATTTTGACAGAAAAATCTAATTAAAATATCACATTGATTATGTTATATATGTAAAATCTTATGCTAATTACTGCTTCAAAATTACCAACAATCTAGAAAGAGTTGGCCAGCAGACTACCCATTGATTCCGCTGATTTATCAGTTACCTGAAATATTTTAATAAATTCCCTTCATCAGATTTAGTTTGTGTTCCAACTCTGTATTTCATAAATCCAGGTGTGTACATTTATATGTATATACAAAGGGTGCCAAAGATTATATACACTTTAAGAAAGGAAAATCTATCAAAACTGTAATATTCAATATATACCACTAACAAAGGATGAACAACAGTCACTTTGACTTCTGCAATTACAAGAGGTGCTTGAAGTGATTCCCGTAGAAGTAGAAGCAGGACTTGTTGCTGTGTGAAGCCTCCTAAATCTTCCCTCATGCACATGATGAACAGTGCCATGAATCTCAAAATTATCATGAGTGTATGAAATTGGTATGTTGGAGGTTCTGCTGCATACTCACACCTCCATTGTTGTACTTCCACAATGTTCTTGAATTTTAAATAACACCTCACAATGGCCTTGTGTTCCTTGAATGACAACCATGTTCTATCTTTTTTTTTTTACTGCCCTGGTGGTCACATGGTGGCATTAGCCTTCATTTGGTTAATGCTGTGATAATCCATTAATTCACTGACTTAACCATTGTCTCATTCTTTTGCATTTATCTCATATTTGTCTGCATTTACTTAGTACCTGGAATATGGAAGACACTCAAATGTGCAATTCCCTCTAGAGTCTCACCAAAAGTAATTCTACCAACTTCCAAAATATGTACCTCTAAGCAATCCTTTCAACAGAATATGGAAACCATTGGATAAGAGACATCAGGCATAATTGTTGTAATTGTTTTAATCCACCAAAATTAATTTCACTGTTCATTTTATTCAAATTAAAAATTTTAGTTTAACCCAATTTTCCAAGACGGCAGATGAGCTTACAATCAAACAGAGTTGATATGGGTATCTGCTGTTCCAAGAAGCTCACTGTTTCATAAAGCATACATCCTAGTTTGGAGACTCATCATTCTGAAACTATCTCCTTTATATTGAACCACACACAGCTGGGTGTGGTGGTGGTGTGTCTGTACACCAGCCTACTCATGAAGCAGAGCCAAGAAAATTACTTGAGCTCAGGTGTTAGAGAGCACTCAAAGTAATATAGACTCTTTCTCAAAATAATGCAGCTATACAGATCAATAAATATCAGTTATTATTAAGTGTGAAATTTACTAACATGGATTTATTTTTCAATATTCTCTGTGTGACACAATGCCAAGGAAATCAATCTTTTGTGTGTGTGTGTCTGTGTGTGTGCATGTGTGTGTGGTACTTGGTGGTTAAATCCATGGCTTGTACATACTTTGCAAGTGCTCTGCCACTGGCTGTATTCCCAGTCCATTTTTTATTTATTTTTTATCTTGAGTCAGAGTCTTACTAAATCACAGAGGCTGCATCTACCCTGGAACTCAGGATCCCTCTGTCTCTGCCTCCCAAGTTGCTGGGATTACAGGAGTGTGCCACTGCGTTCAGTTACCCTTTCAATACTTTTGAAGAGATTGTACATCTCATGGCAAGGAAGAGCACCAGTAAAGGTTATATTGTCCCTACAATAAGTAGATGCACTTTTGACAAGACACAATGCCAGTAATTTCTTAAACTTAGTGGTTCATATTTAGGGTTCCACCATATAATTTTATCTTAGTTTTCTCTACTGGATATAACTCAATATTTAATCATAACATTAAATAACAATAAAAATAGAAAAAGTAATAGCTTGCCCTAGAATTGAACTATGAATGAGAAATAGATTGGGAATATAAAATGGAGGGAATACCTGAAGAAAAAAAGAAAAAGGAAGTTAGGAGTTCAATAACCTGTCCAATATATTTTACTTAATAAGAAGGTAGAGCTTCAAATAGAGCAGATTCAGTTTTGGGAGAGGCTTTTCTCATGGACCTAATTTTATGTTTTCTCTCTAGTGATGGGGCAGTATGATGGCAGCATGAGCTCCATCTACCATTGTTGCTCCAATATAGAACCAGTTAGTAAAAGACTCAAAGATACTTGCAAGGTAATCAAGAAACTTCACTTTCTCCTGCCTTCACTTTTTTAGAAGTCATGGCTATTTTCATGACTCATGTCCAGATCAGGAACTAGAATCCACAGAGATCTTGTGTTGTTTAATACACTGGCTCTAGGGAATAGTCTAATGAATGTTCCCTCCAGTCAAAACCCAGTGCTATCATAAAATCAGATACTTTGAGACAAAACAGACACGATCCATCTTGGTGCTCTGCCTGGTGAGTTTTCCCTGTCTCTCAGTTCTCAGATGCACAAAGGGCAACAAGAGGCATGGAAGAGATGGTGGGGATGACAAGGGGTGTGTTTGGGGATGAAGACTAAGGATGAAGGGTTGTGAAAAGATCATGGCTAGTACAATCCATATAAACTAGCAAACTCATTTGGATTTCAACATGAAGCTAATTAGCATGTCTCTTAGAAAAAAATAGTTGGCTTGACATCTAAAAATACATAATGAAAAATAATATGATATCTTTGAAATATGGATCAAAGCGTTTTGAATAATTGTGTTCTAAATCTAGTAACAGTCTAATCCCATACCACCCTGGCATCTGATCCTGTCAGATCTCAGAAGCTAAGCAGGACCAGGACTGTGTAGACCTTGGATGGGAGACTACCAGGGAATACTGGGTGCTATAGGCTTAGAAGGATCAGGCAGTCCACTTCTGAAACAACCAGCCATTGAGAATGCTATGAATAGCAGCAAAGCACTGACAAAGTGCTGGGCATGACACAGTGTCAGTGAGTGTTTTGTTCTGATGTACATAAGGTCAGTATGAGTCGGATCTGACTTGACAGCACCTAACAACAACAACAAAACTAATAACAGGTTTAAGGATTTTTTTTACTTTTATTCTGTATTTTTTAGATTAAGATTCAGTCACACAGATGTTAAGTTACATGTTCAAGGTTACACAGCCAATAACCAATACTTGTTATTCACTTCTATTCAAATCTCTTATGAGTCAGTCATTATTCTGTTTGTACACCATCAGTGTGATGCAAACATAAGCATTAGAAATACTTTGTATTACATTCATCTCAGGAAATAATGATGGTTGGTAGTATGTTGTTTTTGTTTTCATCAGGTGTTGACCAGTCAGGTCTATCTCATAGCAACTCTATGTACAACAGGCAGTGCTTCTCTGCTAGTCATAGGATTTTCAATGGCTAATTGTTTTTGAGTCTGCAGTCATAGAACACTAGCATCTGATCCCACCTGATCTTAGAAGCTTATCAGTGTCGGCCTGGTTAGTTCTTGGATGGGAGACTGCCTGAGAATACCAGGTGCTGTAAGTTAGGGGGAAGGACCTACCAATCAACTCCTGAAACAATTTGCCATTGCAAACACTAGAATAGCAGAGAACTGGCAATAATGCCAGGCAAGGCACAGGGTTGGAGAGTGTTTTGTTCTATTATACACAGGGTCCTTATGAGTCAGACCTGACTTGATGCCACCTAACAACAATTGTTTTGGAGGTGGGCTTCTGGATCCCTTTCCCAAGCCTACAGTACCTGGTATTTCCAGGTAATCTCCCATTCAAGGACTAACCAAGCCTGATCCTGCTTAGCCTCCAAGATCAGATGAGATTGGACACTAGGGTGGTTTGGCTGTAGACAGTCTGTAGTATAGAAGTCAGAATGTAGACAAGTGTATGGAGTTCTCTATTTTCTTTGTTTTCCTTTTCTTTTTCTTTCTTCTTTTTTCTTCCCAGTGCTGTGGATCAAATCTAGGCATTATACATGTTAGGCAAGTGCTCTATCATTGAGCTACACCCCTGTCTCAACAGTATATTTTGGAAGAAAAGTCAATAATCATTTTCTTCTAAAACATTGAGAAGCCAGGCATAGTGGCTCATACCTGTAATCCCAGTGACTCGGGAGGCAGAGGCAGGAGGATCACAAGTTAGAGACCAGAGGCAGTCTGAGAAATTTAGCGAGACCCTGTCTCAAAAAGTAGAAAAAAATGTGCTGGGGGTGCAGCTCAGTAGTACAGCACTTGCAAAGCATGCAAGCGCAAGGCCCTGGGTTCAACCCCTGTGCTGAAAAAAAATTAAAAATTAAAAAAATTAAAAATAAAACAAAATGAAATAAAATATTGAGAAAAAACATTTGATACATTTTAATTCATAAAATTACTGAATGAAAATGGAATTCATTTAGAAAGACAATAGAAAAAATAAGACTAAGTTAGAATTGTCATTCATGGAATCTAATTAGGGATTTAAATTTAGAAATATTTGATTTCTGACATTTTTGAAAACAACCAAAAGTAATTACCCAGGAGGAATTTGCTTATATGTATCTGAAGTTTTAACATACTGAAGGCTGGCGACACTTAGTTCAGAATCTTCATATCAAGATAGCTATCAAAACAGTGAATGTCAAGAGTTTGTCCATATTGATTTAATCGATTGAGAAAAAACAGATGTGCCTCACAACTGCAAACATGGTGTTTTATAGATAAATCTCTTATATTAAAAAGCTGTGAAGTATGTGGTTTGCTCATGTAGAATATAAATATGAACTTATATAAGAAATGATATAAATAGTGCTAATGTTGCACAAATATATCCCTGTGTTATGAGATAAAATTTTCAGACATCCTAACATAGGTGAGTGTATATCTGTGTATCTAGGTGTCTAGCTGTTGTTGTTAGGTGCCCTCGAGTCAGTATCCGACTCATAGCGACCCTCATAGGGTTTTCAATGGCTGACTGTTTCGGGATTGCCTTGGGAGTGGATTGCCAGGCCCTTCTCCCATTTTTGTGGTGCTGGGAATTGAACTCAGGACCTCAGAGACTGCAGTGCAGCACTCTACCGACTGAGCCAAATCCCAGTTTAGCTCAGTTGGTAGAGTGCTGGGCTGCAGTTTCTGAGGTCCTGAGGTCAATTCCCAGCACCACAAAAATGGGAGAAGGACATGGCAATCCACTCCCAAGGCAATCCCGAAACAGTCAGCCATTGGAAACCCTATGAGGGTCGCTATGAGTCGGATATCGACTTGACGGCACCTAACAACAACATAGGTGAACTTTGAAAATTCTGGACTTAAGAAAAGGACACATAAAATTATTCACAAAATGTAGATCTGCAACAAGAAAGTGTTATTAATTAACATATTTATTATCTCATATATGTTTAAAATATCTATTAACTAATTTTATATATTGAATTCTACAGGTGGATATTTGACTATTTAGTCTATATCCCCAATGTTTGCATATTCAAGTTGCTGGCCAGATTGATATTTTAAAGGCTCTTCTCTTTACAAATCAGGGCTACTTTATATATGAATTAATATCTATATTTATATCTATTTATCTATCTATCTTTCTTTCTATCTTATTTCTACAAACACAGAAGCATCAGAATCCATGTTAAAGTAACTTTGAGCAAGATGGAAGAATGGAATAACAAAATAGGAGACTGTCTTGCTAACTCAACCAAAAGTAGATAAGAAATGATTTCTCATTAAAATACGTTACTTAATTTATTTTTTAAATGATGATGAAGCAATAATGGGGACATGAATATTCTGGATTTGTGCTAGAAATGTCATTTGGCTAAAGATATCATATAAGTTTTTAACTTCTAGGTTTGTCTTTATGAAGGTTAAAATTATTAAAAGAAACATCTCAAATATCCAATTAACATAAAAATAAGCACAAGGAGATAGTACATGTATACATAAGTCAGTAGATGGTGGATAGATGATTGAAAGACATCCTTCTTTTTTTCTGATGTACAGTACTTCTATAAAACTGTCCATATAGATATGTATGTTTAGGTGCCAATTTCTGACTTGGCTGTGAAAACCACGTGGTGAAAATACTACCTCATCCCAATTTTGCAGATTATTATTGTGTGTATATGTACATTTTATATACATATAGAATAATATTTAATATATTTTATATATGGTAATATAATATAGTGTATCATGTATATATTATAGTGGATATTATATATGTGTGTATGCCCTGTATATAGAACAGCATATGATAAAATGAGTAAATCTGGGTTTCACTTCTTAATTTACCTCTATGAAAACCATTTCTGGCAGGCGAGAATTCTACCACTGAACCACCAATGAGGGGGCACCTATATGAATAATGTACATCAAAATGTATATATGGAAATGCCACAATGAAAAGCATGTCAGAATGAATCACATTAAGGTGTACATTAAAAGTGTCCAATAAAAAAAGATTTAAGAAAAAAAAAGAAAAAGAAAACCATTTCTGTCTAATAACCTCCTTAATTACCCCCACTTTGAGATGTGCCCTCCTTTAATGACTCTGTGATGTTCAAAATGAACTAATTCAGAAGGAACTCTGTAACTTTCTCACAGGTGATTCTGAGAGGAAAATATCTCTCTAAAAGTGAATATCTATCATTTTTTCAAGGAGAATTTGGGTTAGTGATTTTAGAATTATAATTTAATTCAGAATAGATATTAATATATGAAGAATATTTGATGTGACATATAAAATTGGGTAAGTAGCATTTCTTTCTCAGCACAATAGTGTAGTGTCTGATATTCTTATTTTTATTATAATTATTAACATCCCAGAACAAAACACTACCTGACACTATTCTTTGCCTGGCACTATTGTCAGTAATTCTCTGCTAGTCACAGAGTTTTTAAAGGCTGATTATTTCCATAGTGGGCCATTATCTTAAGCCTACAGAACCTGGTATTCCCAGGTGGTCTCCCATCCAAGTACTAACCGGCTCAACTCTGCTTAGCTTCTGAGATCTGAAAAGATCAGATGCCAGGGCAATATGGCTCTAGACAAATTTTTTCTTGTTGTTGTTATTAGGTGCCATCGAGTTGGTATCCAACTCATAGTGACCCTCATAGGGTTTTCAATGGCTGACTGTTTTGGGATTGCCTTGGGAGTGGATTGCCAGGCCCTTCTCCCATTTTTGTGGTGTTGGGAATTGAACTCGGGACCTCAGAGACTGCAGCACAGTGCTCTACCAACTGAGCTAAATTCCAGCCCCAAATTTTTTCTAGTAACCATTTATTCATTACTTTACCTGATAAAATAAATATGTCAAATGTTACAATTTGGGGCATAAACATGATAACTATTAACTTACATCTTTATGTCTATCCCTAAATTAGGTGGAAACCCTCAAATTAATGTGGGGATTCTTTCATATTGTCAGTTTATTATCTTCTCTGATTTTATGTATGGAAATTTCTTTGGAACAATCAAAGAGGTCTATTGTCCTATTGCAGGAAGGAGAGAGGGAGAAAGAGACGTGGAGGGCATAGAGGGAAGTAGGGAGGAAGAGAGAGAGAAAAAATAGCAAAGGCAAAAGGGTAAGAATCACCAATTAATAAATGATCAGAGAAACAAATGTATTTTAAAGACATTGTAAATATAAACTAAAGAGGTGGAAAGAAGATTAGAAAAGTATAATACTACACTATTTCATCTTTATCCTACAAAAAATAACTATTCAATTATTGTTACAGATGTCAGCTTTTGAGTGATGACATATATAGGAAAATATTTAAAGAAGTATAAATTAGAATACTTCATGATTTTGAGAAATTCCCCTTTATCAATTTAAAATGTAGCTTGAATGATGAAATTGTAGTGTAGATCTCATTTCAGTTCTGGTAGGAGAGTATCATAAATGTATTTTTAGAAATGATTTCCTCATGGATTTCTGAGTTTATAAACACTATATCATGTTCTAAATAACTTTTTTATCATCGTGCTTGCATAGGCTTCAATTTTAATTGCCCCCACAAGAGTTACTGACAATAGAAGACATCTGATAACATTTATTTGAGGCATATATGCAGTAAGTTGTTAATAAGATTAAAGTACAAGTTATATCTGGCCTAGAAAATTTAGTAGCACTTCATCATTTTCATACTAACTTATGAATTGATAATAGATACAGTAAATTCTAATAAGTGATAGTTGGTATACAGAAATAAATAAAATGTCACATTTGAAACAAAGGAAGTTATATTGTGTGAACAGTTTATTGAATTTTCATATCCATAAAGTCACATTATAAATGTGCAGTTCAACTAATTTTGTTTAACAAATTGATTAAACCTGTATAACCAATATGAAAAATCAATAAACAGATATTATCAACACCCCAGAATTTGTACTCATGCTGATAGCGAGACCCAGACTTATATGAGTTCTATGGCTATATGCTAGTTCTTCTTAGTTTTAGATTTATGAAAATGCCTGACTTCTTTCTGTCATCATTATTCTGTAAATTTCTTCCATGTTGCTCTATAACAGTTTTAGACTGTTCATATGTGTTTTTTGCTGTATAAATATATTTTTTGTTTTCTACTGTTGATAGACATTTGGTAAATATTCCACATTTTAAATTAGATTCAGATATGTAAACATGAATAATAATTGAAATAATTCAGTGTTACAGATCAGTATTAAGACTTGTAGGAGCACAGAAGAGGAAGGAATCAAGTCTGGATGAGGTTAAGGAAAAAAGATTAAGCTGTTCCTATAGTAACCTC
>VMDO01009840.1:58989-74979 GCA_007922755.1 Pedetes capensis
CTGGATGGGAGACCGCCTGGGAACACCAGAAGCTGTAGGCTTGGGAGAAGGACCTGGCAACCCCCTCCCAAAAATCAATCTGCCATTGAAAACCCTATGAACAGCAGAGAAGCACTGACAATAGTGTTTCCCCTGTTGTACAGAGGGTGGCTATGAGTCGGATACCGACTCGACGGCACCTAACAACAACAACAACATAGTAACCTCAAATGAACAGAATACCTCTGGAGAGTAAAGATCAAAGTGATTTTAAACCCTAGATTGTAGCTACCCTTGATGTGGAAGATGAAAACCAGATTACTAACAATTCTTCCTTTAAGGCATCCATGTCTGTAACTTTTCTTACTGTGATCTTTGTTGGCGATCTAATCAATTTACTGCCCCATGGGCCACCTTCATATATCCACAGACAACATATGCAGCCTTTAAGGCTTAATTTTTTTCTCTAGCAATCTTGATACAAAAAGATTTATGTTACTGAGAATCAGATTTCATTTCCTTTCTCCATATCCTTATCTCTATTTTTTGTTGCTTTTCTTGTATTTGTCTTCCACATGGTTTATTCATAACACTTTCTGTGCACTTGTCTAATATTTAGACTTTATACCATTACATGATACAATTACATTATCTGGGAGGCATAATTTCTACACCTTTTATTTGCAATCATAAAATATAATATCACTTCCTCCCTCTTAGAGAAGCCAGCTATGAATTGGACCCAACTTGATGACACCTAGGAACAAGAGAGAAGCCAGATAGATAGCTTATTTTTAACCTATAATTGATCAGAACTACATCTGTTACCAAAAGTAAATATCCTATTAACTGACAAACTATTGCATATGTGCATATAAGTGAAAGTAAACTTGTGTTGATCATTTGCTATTTTTCATGCATGATATCCATAGAAAATTCTGCCTCCATGTGTGAATCGTACTTTTATTTCTCCTGTTACCCACCGACATACCTTTTAAAAGTATTCACATTTCAACAGGCTGAGTGGGCATGCCTGTAGTCCCAGCAAATCAGGGAAATGAGGCAGGAAAATCACAAGTTAGAGGTCAGAGTAGGTCTGTATTACTTTTCAAGACCCTGCCACAAAATAAAAAGGGCTCTGGGGTGCAGTTCAGTGGCAGAGCATTTGCCTAGCATTTAGAAGGCCCTGGGTACTGAACAACAACAGAAAGGTGTGGGCTTTTCACAATTCCATTGCAATGACATAATCTTATAGAAATCACCTCTTTTCCTATCAGACTTACCATAGAGCACCTCCTATCAGCAGTGTCTCCTACTCTGCCCTTGCTTTTCTTCACGTCTGATCACCCATGTTGCTCTCCTTCCATAACCTATCACAGACACCGCTTGTTTTGTTTCTTTTATACCAATGTTTAGATACTATCCTAACTTCTCTTAGGATTGCTCTCTGGATTCTTCAGGCTATAAGAAGAAATATTTGTTTTTACTGTAAGATTTTTATGCATGTGGATGAAAAAAGTTTTTGGCAATAGTACCCTAGAAATGTTTTAAGTAAGGTACATGAAGACAGATAGGAGTAGTTTAAGTAACTATGAAAAAAAAAATGATAATGAACCTAACTTCCCAAAGCTCCCTGTTCAGTTTTTATCTCAGCAATTTGTCATGTATCCTAAACTCATGATTAAACTCCTTACTCATGATTGCCTCAGATATAAATTAGAGGACTCATATATTTTATCCCACTGGATACTGTGAGTTTTAAAAAATTGTGTATTTGTATAATGTGTGTGGAAGATTATGTATGTGAGTTGGTGTGTGTGATGGTGGTTATGTGTGAGTTGAATATCTTAAACTCCTAAACACAAGATTGTCTCAGGTATGACCTAAAGAGACACATATATTTTATTCTGAAGGATATTGAGTTTAAAGGACACTGTGTATTTGTATAATGTACGTGGAGGATTACATGTGTGTGAGTTGGTGGGAGTTACTCAGCTTATATAACAAGGGTAAAGGTTACTTTATCTTCTCATTTCTTTCCATTATCCTTCCAGTTCCATTCATGGCGACATGGCTTAATTTACCAGATCAGCAACTAAAAGGATTTTAAACTTCTATCAACCCTTTTAAAATCCTTGATTCTTAGATCACTCATATGGAAAATTAATATTTTTATCTTTTTAAAAGAGAAGACTGTTGTGTAAAGTATAATGATAAATAGTATCTTAATAATGGGTAGCTTGTGTTCCTCTTTTACTATTATTCCCTATCTCATTATATAATTATATAACTAAATACTACCAAATGAACAAAGTTTAATCCTTTAAAGTGATTTTTAACACTTGGTATAAGTTTTGATAAATATGTGTTTATGGAATATATACTACCCATCCTATGTGATACCTTACATCTTATATTTCAATTAGCTGGGATTAACTTCCAGCATAATATTTAGGTTTAAGCAGAAATGTACATTGGTCAAAATTCAAGCGGGCTCCATTGTCAATAGTAGTGATAATGAGACACAATAGCTAATGAAGAGATCATTAAGGTACAATGATTTCTTAATATTGATGAAAAGAGTATTGACAAGCAATCAAAGAAAAGGAGGCTAGAGAGGTTGAAAGTGCCCTGCAGAACATGTTATTTTTTGTGTGTGTGTAACTTCTTCCAGGGACTTATGTTTGAGATGTCACTTCTCTAAAGTGTTCTTCAAATTGAATAATTACCAGTAGAGGAGCATGTTCACAAATGTATAATGTCTCTTATGTTAGCCTCAGGTGTCCACAGCTGTAGCAGATCCTCTGGTGATGTGATGATTTGATGAGCACTCACTTCTGAAGACTGGACTGATGTATTCCCTAGCAGGATGCTCCCTCCCAATGATACCCAGCCTCACCCCTCCTCCTTCCTATTGCTGGGGATCCCAGGGCTAGAAACTCTTCATATCTGGATTGGCTTTCCCTTCTGTGCTGTGTACATGATTGCACTCATAGGGAACTTCACCATCCTGTTGGTGATCAAGGCTGAGAGCAGCCTACACCAGCCCATGTTCTACTTTCTGGCCATGCTGGCTGCCATTGACTTGGGCCTCTCAACAGTTACCATCCCTAAAATGCTTGGGATCATGTGGATTAATCTCAGAGAGATTATTTTTGAAGACTGCCTTGCTCAGATGTTTTTCATCCACAACTTCACACTTTTGGAGTCAGCAGTCCTCTTGGCAATGGCTTATGATCGCTACGTGGCAATCTGCAACCCCCTGCGATACAACATCATCCTCACCAACAAGATTGTTTCTCTGATTGGTCTTGGTGTGTTAGTGAGGGCAACTGTTTTTGCCATTCCATTTATATTTCTAATTCTGCGACTGCCCTTCTGTGGGAATCATGTCATTCCCCACACCTACTGTGAGCACATGGGTCTGGCCCGTTTGGCTTGTGCCAGTATCAGGATCAATGTCATTTATGGCTTATGTGTCATAGGTAATCTAGTCTTTGACATCATAGCTATTGCTCTTTCTTACATACAGATACTCCATGTTGTATTTCACCTCCCTTCTCCAGAAGCTCGGCTCAAGTCCCTCAGCACATGTGGTTCTCATATTTGTGTCATCCTTGCCTTCTACACACCAGCCCTCTTCTCCTTTATGACACATCGCTTTGGTCAAAATGTCCCTCGCTATCTCCATATACTCCTGGCCAATCTTTATGTTGTGGTGCCACCAATGCTCAACCCTGTCATATATGGGGTTAGAACTAAGCAGATCTATGATCATGTGAAGAAAATGTTGCAAAGACAAAGAAAGGAAAAAGAATAGCTTCTAATTATGTGATGTTTCACATGAAATTATGGAAGTTAATTCAGAGAAATGCCTTGTCATAAAAATTGTGTTCCAATATGTGACTCTATTGTCTCATTTCTCTAAGTGTTTAAATGGATTGAATTTCCACCTGTTTTTCATACTAGTTCTCCATGTCTGTTACTTGTTTCTTGTTCTGTTTCAATTTCCTTGTAATTTTGTTCTAGTAGATTATGTCATTTTTCTATATTTGGTCAAAATCTGGTTGATATTTTATATCATAGTTTGGTGTATCCACTGTTGTTGGAATAATTGATATTTCTTGGAATTCAGTTTTCTCAACATAATCTTGTTTGAGTATCTGTTATCATAATTGTAGGATGCTGAGTATAAAATGGTGACTCTGCCATTTTCCCTTACTTCATGGAATTTAGGGAGTTTAAAGTTAGAAAAATACCATCTTTTTCAATCTTTTATATTATTAGAATTTATACTTGTGTTCACTTTCAAGTGGCATAAAATTTCTATTCTAGCCACCTATCAAGTAGTATATGCATACTACTAAATTCTTGCACATTTAATAGTTATTATAGCTGATATATATAATATATATACCTTGATATATATATATATATATAGATAGATAGATAGATATAGATATATATGTAATTTAGCCTGAGCTGTGTTTCCTTCATAAGAACAATTTTCTAATTTGGGATTATGCTTTTATTATTAATGATATCTTGTTTGCTTTTATTTTATACATATGTTCAGAGTAATATTAGACGTTGCCTTAGAGATGTTCATGGAACTAGCCAAGTCATATGAATGAGCAGTCTTACCTCTTTCTTTTTAATAAAACATCATAGAAGAATTTTAGTCTATCTGCTTTCTGGTTTATATACTAGCATTTGTACATGCTTCTTATACATTATTTTAATTTCTTACATATTATAATATAATTTTCCTTATACATTTTGAACTTTATATACATATAGTTGTTTTATACAGTCAATAGCTATTTAAATATCACCAAACATTTACTCTTTCTTTTGTGATTCTTTCCTGCACTACAAAAATTCTATCTATAATAATTTTACTCATGTGTAAAAGATAAGCTTAAATATTTCCTTTGATGTCATTTTCTTGGTGGTGAATTTCCATTGTATTTGTTTGCCTAAATTAATTTAATTTCATCTTAATTTGGGGATAATTTTGAGGACATAGAATTTTAAATCAGACATTTTTTCTTTCAGAATTTAGAAAAAGTTATTTTATTTCATTCTGCATTCCAGATTTTGACTGAGATGAGAATTATAAATTTTATTGTTTTGAAAGATGATATATTTATTCCTCTTATTTGGAATTATAATTTTTCTTTGGAATGACTTTATTTGTATTTTCCTTAAATTTTTATTGCCTTTTATTTGTTTTATTAGTACAGCAAAATCTTTGCCAAGTACAAATCAAATATTTTACCTGCTTTGATACTGTGCTTTCCTATTCAATCTTCAGTTTCATGTATACATACTTTCACTCTCTTTTACTTGTTCCCATCCTTCTTTTCTCACTACTATTTTAGAGATTTTTGTTTTATTATTCGTATCTTATTTTATGCCCGCAGCCATACCACTGTGGTGTCAGATCCGGTCAGATCTTGGAAGCTAAGCAGAGTTGGGCCTGGGTAGTACTTGGATGGGAGACCCCTTCAGAACACCAGCTGCTGTATACTTGGGAGGAGGATCAGCAATGCACTTCCAAAAAGCAATCCGCCAATGAAAACTGTATGAATAGCAGAGAAGCACTGATAATAGTGTTTCCTATGTTGTACGTGGGGTCACTATGAGTCAGATACTGACTTGACTGCACCTAACGACAACGATCTTGGTTTATGGATTATTTTCAGCTATATTCAATTTTGTTAAATCTTTTAATACATTTATATTTTAAGTTATAATATTCCCTTTATTTTTCTATAGTGTTCAGGTATCTGCTAATGATATCAGTCTTTATGAATTTAGGCACATAATTTTAAAAATCCATTTCTGTTTGCTCTGTATGAACTGTGGCAATCATATTCTCTATTGATCCACATTATCATCACCATCATCATCATCATCATCATCATCTATTGATCCACCTTATCATCACCATCATCATCATCATCATCATCATCATTATCGCTATCACTTTTTATCCTCTTTTTGGGGCAATTTTTGTTAGATAATTCTAGATATTGTCTGTTAAAAGTATAGAAATTTTTTGAACCTGTGAGAATGTTTTATTTCTTGAGAATCATTTCTGCTTTTCCATGGAAGACTAGAGGACTCAGTATTCCTGAATCACTTCAGCCATTCTACAGCCTGACCTGTTTCTGGCTTATCCTCACCCATCTTTTATCCTGTCATGGTTTAGGTGCCACAGCTAGATTGTCTCTCAGAATTTTTCTTGGAGATTTAGTATCCAATGTTAATCTTCATTGTCCAATAAATATACAAATTTTCAATCAGGCTTTCATCTGCTTATCTCCACTTAAATGATTGACAGTGTTTCTAAAAAAAAAAAGACAATATTCTAGAATAATCCCTATTACTTGACTCCATAATTTGTCACTTGTATTTATTCCTGCCTTAATACAATTTTCTGTGGGTTTTATAATTTTCCTTAGTGGAAAAAATGGATTCCAATTTTCGAACTTACACTGGGTAAGTTATCTTAATTTGCAGAATCAACACCACAACTATCTATTTAGTAGTCTTATTGATATAACTTTCAAAGTGTTTTTGAACCTTATACATCATATATTCCTATAGCAACATGATTTTGCCCATTTTATATTATTAATAATATAGTAGTAGTATCATGAATTAATCAGTAGCATAAGATGTTTAGTTTTCCTTCTCATCTTTTATGGGACTGCGTTATTTCTTTTTTTATTGTAAAATTTTAATGTACACCTTAATATGATTCATTCTGACATGGTTTTCACTGTGACATTTCTCAATATGCATTTTGTTGCACATTATACATGTAAGTTCCCCCTTACCCTCTGTGTGCTTCCTCCCCTGATCCCACCCCCCACCAAAGACTTCTCTTCCATTTGCTTGTCCTTTTATGGTAATATTTTTCTATATATCCTTGGGTTCCAGTTCTGTTTAAGATAGAAACGGTTTCTGTAGTGAAATTTCTTTTTACATTGTCAAAACTATTACGTGAGTTTTCTAGACTATCTATAATAATACCATTCTTAACTTTCTTTTAATTATGTTCAGACCTCAGCATAGGATTTTTCCTTCTTATAATTTTCATTCAGCTCCCACATGAGTGAGGACATGTGGTATTTCTCTTTCGGAGCTTGTGTTTGTTCACTTAAAATAATTTTCTCTAATTCCATCCATTTTGCTGCAAATGGCAGTATTTCATTTTTTTAATTTCTGAGTAGTATTCCATTGTGTATATATACCATAGATTGTTTTATATCCATTCTTCTGTTGATAGGCACTTTGGTTGATTCCGTATCCTTGCTATTGTGAAAAGTGCTGCATTGAACATGGAGATGAAGGTGTCTCTGTGGTGGTATGATGACACATTTCCCTGTGGGTAGATTCCCAATAGTGTTATAGCTCGGTCATATGGTAGATCAATTTTTAGTTTTTTAAGATACCTCCATATTGATTTCCACAGTGGTTCGGCCAATTTACAGCTCCACCAGGAATGTAAGAGTGTTCCCTTTTCTCTGCAATCTCGCCAGCATTTGTTGTTATTTGTTTTATTGATCTTGGCCATTCTTACTGGTATAAGGTGAAATCTCAGAGTTGTTTTGATTTGCATTTCCCTAATGGCTAGGGATATTGAGCATTTTTTCATGTGTTTCATAGCTTTATGGACCTCTTCATTTGAAAGCTGTCTATTCAGTTCCTTTGCCTATTTGTGTATTGGGTTATTTGTTTTCTTGGGTATTTTTTCTTAAGTTCTTTTGAAATTCTGGTAATCAGAGCTTCTTCTGATGTATAGGATGCAAAGATTATTTTTCCAATCAGTAGGAGTTTCCTTGACTCTGCTTAATTGTTTCTTTTGCTGTACAGAAGATTTTTAATTTCATGTAATCCCATTTATCAATTCTTGTTGCAATTTCTTGAGCAATTGGAGTCCTGTTAAGGAAATACTTTCCTATGCCTATAGAATGGAATGTATTACCTATCTTGTCTTCTATTAGTTTCAAAGTTTCTGGTTTTATGTTGAGGTCTTTTATCCATTTTGAATTAACTCTTGTGCATATTGAGAGATGCAAGTTGGTTTTCATTTTTCTGCAAGTAGATATCCATGTTTCCCAGCCCTATTTTTTGAAAAGGCTATTCTTTTTCCAGTTTACTTGCTTTGTTCCTTTGTCTAAAATTAGGTGGCTATAGGTGTGTTGAGGTATTTCTGGGTCTTCTATTCTGTTCCACATGTCTCCAGGCCTATTTTTGTGCCAGTAGTAAAATGTTTTTGCCACCATGGCCCTATAGTATAGCTTGAAGTCAGGGACTGTGATTCCACCTGCATTAGTTTTGCAACTTAAGAATGTTTTGGCTATATGTGGTCTTTTGTGATTCCATATGAATTTTTGGTTATGTTTTCTATTTTTGTAAGGTCAGTCAGTGGAATTTTAATGGGGATTGCATTAAATCTATAAATTGCTTTTGGTAGGATAGCCATTTTTACTATATTGATTCTCCCTATCCAGGAGCAGGGAAGGTCCTTCCATTTTTTAGTGTCCTCTGCAATTTCTTTCTTTAATGTTTTGAAACTTTCATTGTAGAGATCTGAAGGGTCTTTGGTTAGATTGATTCCAAGGTATTTAATTTTCTGGTGGGCTATTGTGAAAGGTATTTTTTTCTGAACTTTTCTTCTCTTCCTATTTACAGTTGGTATAAAGAAAGCTATTGATTTTTGCATGTTGATTTTATATCCTGCTACTTTACTGAAGGTGTTGATTAGATCTAAAAGTTTTCTGGGTGAGGTTTTGGTCTTTTAGGTATAGAATCATAACATCTGCAAATAAGGATAATTTGACTTCTTCACTGCATCCCTTTGATTTCTTTCTCTTGTCTGATTGCCCTGGTGATGACTTAAATTACTATGTTAAATAGAATAGGAGAGAGAGGACATCCTTGCCTTGGTCTGTCTGGATATAAGAGGAAATGGGTTCAGTTTTTCTACATTTATTACAATCATGGAAACTAAATAATACACTACTGAATGAGCAATGGGTTGTTTATGAAATCAAAATGGAATTTAAAAAATTCCTGCAATCAAATGATGATAAAAACACATCCTACCAAAACATATGGCATACTGCAAAGGCAGTTTTAGGATGGAAGTGTATAGCATTAGCTGCCTTCATCAATTAGATAAAGAAGAGCCAAATAAATGACCTAATGATGCACCTTAGGACAATAGAAATCCAACAAAAAATCAATCCTAAAAGGAACACCCAAAAAGAAATTACAAAAATAAAGGGAGAAATATCTCAATTAGAATCTAAAAAGATAATTCAAAAAATTAATAAGACTAAGAGCTGGTTCTTTGAAGATATTAATAAAATAGACACTCCTCTGGCCAATCTCATCAAAAACAAAAAGGAAAAACTAACATATATGGATTACAAAAGAAAACAGGTCCATAACCACTGACTACAATGAAATACAGAAAATCATCAGGGTTTACTATGAGAGATTGTATTCCCAAAATATGAAAATGCAGAAGAAATAGACAAATTCGTTAACATGTATGACTTACCAAAGCTAACCCCAGAAGACATAACTGACTTAAAGAAGCCCATTACATATAGGGAAATAGAAAAGGTAATAAAAATTCTCCCAACAAAGAAGAGCCCAGGTCCTGATGGGTTCACAGCAGAATTTTACCAAACTTTCAAAGATATAATACCTGTCTTCCTCAAATTATTCCAAAAAGTAGAAAAGGAGGGAACACTACCAAATTCATTCTGTGAAGCTACCCTCACCCTGATACCTAAACCAGGAAAAATTCATCTAAGAAAGAGAATTTTAGATCCATCTCCCTTATGAATATAGATGTGGAAATCTTTAACAAAATCCTGGCAAACCGAATCCAGCAACATATTAAAAAGATTATTCACCCTCACCAAGTGGGATTTATTCCACAGGTGCAAGCCTGGTTTGACATACAGAAATCAATTAATATAATCCAGCATATCAAGAAACTGGCAAACAAAAACCACATGATCATCTCAATTAATGCTGAAAAGGCCTTCAACAAAGTGCAACACCTTTCCATGATAAAAACCCTGGAGAAGATAGGTATAACAGGCAAATACCTTAATATCATAAAAGCCATCTATGACAAACCTATAGCCAACATTATTTCTTAATATATATTTGAAGATATGGATAACACTTCATTTGTTAAAGGTGATGTGGAGAGTTGAGTGAGAGTGTGATTACCTAGAGCGAGAAGAGAATGAACTCCACATATTCAAGTACAGCATGAGTCAGAACTGGTAGAATAGTTATGATGAGAGGATTTTACAAATAGAAGTTATGTAAATACCATGTAAGCCATAGTTACAAGAGGAACATAGGCTAATAAGATTCACTAATGAAGAGGGTTAGCATGGCTGTAGGGAATGTGTTATAGCAGTACTTTATTTTGAAGATAGATGGTAGACTAACATATTGCCTTAGTAAGTTTTCTCCTAAGCCACAGAGCCAAGATGTAGCTTTATGGTAACTGGATTTTGTTGAGTTTGGTTCTTATTTTATAAAAATATTTTTAAAAATCAGATTAATTTGTACTGTAGGTGGAAATCTTGAGTATTCATTTACTTTTACATTTTTAACTACTGAGATCTGTGAAAAGTTTTCATTTCTGTTTTTAATATAAAAACACATATTACAATGGATTGAATAGTAGATAATTTTTATCTGTGTATCAGTTTTTATACATATCTTTTTCTCATAATTATTGTTCTGCAACAGATACTAAAATGTGGGTAGTAGTGGTCAGAAAGGAATGTTTCAAAATTTTTATCATCAATTATTACAATCAAATTTTTATCATTTTTATCAAAATTTAGGATAAATTAATAAAAGTATATATTTAGTACTAGTTATGTGGCATGTGCTATGGAATTAACATTGTATTCATTATATTTTTAAAAAAATTATCCAATAGCTTGAATTGTTTTTATTATTATTATATATGAAATGAAAAAATTGAAACCCAGAAAATTAAATAATTAGTCTACTCAAATTTTGATACAACTTCGTATTACATTGTAAAGCTAAAGCTATTTACCACAGCACAAGTTGTTCTCTTTATTTTCTTAGTTCCATTATGCTTGGAAACCTTTATGAAAGACATTAAATATATGACTTGTATTAACCTTATTTAGAGCTCTCAAAATCTTCATTTCCTTTTAATGAAATATTATTTTAAGTAAGATTGCAATCTAGACAGCCATCCTAATACATATCAAAATTCCAACTTATTTGATAATTTCAATTAGAATTCATACACTATTCCCCAATATTTTTTAAATCACTATCTGTTATAGCTTTGCTATGTTGCATTTTTGCAAAATAGAAAAAAGCATTGTAAATCTTTCAAAGTCAGGGAGAGTAGCGAGGTCATCATTTTATCTTAAGCATTTAAGAATTATGAAAATAGATTTATAGTAAAAAGTTCTCCTTATATTGGGAGAAGGGAAAAACCCTTGTGAAAAATTGATCAATCTAGCACAATTGAGGGAGTTGAAGATTTTGTATTTAAAAATTAATGAGAGCCAGTTGTGGTGGTTACCTGAACTGCTATAATCGCAGCATCTGGGGAGGTGGAGGCAGGTAGATTATGAGTTCAAGATCAAGAGGTAACTTGGATAACTTAGTGAGATCTTGACTCAAAATTTAAAGAAATAAAAATGGACTGGAGTTGCAAACCAGTGGGAGAGCACTTGCAAAGTATGTGAGACCCCTGGGTTCAAACCCCAAGTACCACAAAAGTAAAAATAAATATAAAAAATAAAAAGTAAATAAGTAAAAAATAAATTGTTGTTGTTGTTAGGCGCCGTCGAGTCATTATCCGACTCATAGCAACCCTCATAGGGTTTTCAGTGGCTGACTGTTTCAGGATTGCCTTGGGAGTGGATTTCCAGGTCCTTCTCCCATTTTTGTGGTGCTGGGAATTGAACTCGGGACCTCAGAGACTTCAGTGCAGCACTCTACCAACTGAGCTAAATCCCATATATAAAGAAGAAAAATGACAGATTGTAGGAAGATCAAATTACAAGAAAATGGATAAGAAAAGAAATCAGCAAAGAGGTCTTCCCACAGGAGATTCAATGTTATGAGTTTGTAAATTTCTTCTTGATTTGGTTCTTTCTTTGTTCACACTGCAGTATAGGAAAATATCATCATTCATTTTTTTCTGTGTAATAATCACCTTAGTTTTGGAGTATTGTCATGTTAGATAATATTTGCAAGTTTACATAGGAAATGGAGAAACTCTTCATAAATAGAGATCATCAGCTAAACCAATTACTAAACTAACAATAAAAAATTGTTTTTTGCAAAGGATGAGAAAATAAGACACTATGAAGATGTGAGAAACAAAGGTAGAGATTGATAGAATGATTAGTGTTCAAATGATCTGAGTTAGTGTCTTATATCATCTCCAGCTATTGCTCTGACAATGACAAACATATTTTGTAATGAAATGTACCAATGCTGGTTCCCCTCTCTGATTGGCTAAAGAAACCCCCAGGAGAAAAACACAGAAAATCGCTGCTTCCCTACAAATAAATAAACATGCTCATTCATTTTCTTTAGCTAATATTGCTGTTATTGTTAGGTTCCTTCAAGTTGATGTCCGACTCATAGCAACCCTACGTACAATAGGCGAAACTGTATTCTTAGTGCTTTTCTGCTATTCATAGAGTGAATGATTGCTATTCAATGGCTGATTGTTTTAGGGTAGTGGGTTTCTGGGTCCTTCTTCCAAGCCTATAGCACCTGGTGTTCCCAGGGAGTCTCCCATCCAAATACTAACCAGGTCTGACCTTGCTTAGTTTCTGAGATCTGACAGGCTACGGCTGCAGGCTTTGCCAATGTTAGTTTGATTTTAATACACAAAAGCTGGAGTTCTCCATACATGTTTATTTCTGCATGAATATTCTGCACACTCTTGCTTGGTACTGACTCCATAAGTGACAGGGTTGAGCACAGGTGGTATAACTACATACAAATTGACCAGAAGTATATGAATATAGTGAGGAACATTTCAACCAAAACGATGTGTCATAAGAGAGAAGATAGCTAGTGTGTAAAAGCTAAAATTACACAGACATGGGACCCACAGGTTCTAAGAGATTTGAGCCTGGCCTCCCATGACAGGAGATGGAAAACAGCATGGAGAATTTGAACATAGGAGAGCGCAATGGCCATGATATCGAATGCCAGTATAGTGATGGTCCCCAAGTTGAAGTTGACCCTGACACTTGCACAGGCAAGATGGGCAAGACCCATGTGCTCACAGTATGTGTGGGGGATGACATGGTGTCCACAGAAGGGCAATCTCAAGATGAGAAATACAAATGGAAGCACACAGAGAAAAGATCTCCCAATCACCCCAACACCAATTAGACTTACTATCTTATTAGTAAGGATGGAACCATAATGGAGAGTTTTACAAATAGCTATGTAGTGGTCATAAGCCATGGCAAGAAGGACACTGACTCCATGCCAGTAAAGATGTGAATGAAAAACACCTGAGTGAGGCAGGCACCTAAATGTATCTCCTTGAGGTCTAACCAGAAAATGCCAAGCATATTAGGAATGGTGGCAGTGGATAATCCTAGGTCAGTGGTAGACAGCATAACAAGGAAGTAGAACATTGGCTGGTGAAGACTATGGTCAGTCTGGATCACAGACAGGATAGTGAAGTTCCCTATCAGTGTGATCAGGTACACAGCACAAAAAGGGAACTCCAACCCACATGTGGATACTTCCCAATCCTGGGATTCCTAACAGCAGGAAAGTGGGTGGGTGGAACTTGCTATCATTGTATAGGGTCATTTTACTGGTGATTTCACATGAATATTTCCTTGTGGATGCATGCTGACCCATAGGGGAAGGTCTCAACTTGTTACTGTGATGTTTTGTAGTAGTAGGAAAAATATAACCAAATATATTTTACCTGTGTACAACATTATTAAAACAGAAAGATCAATTCTATAGGAAATATATGGCATGTAAGTGTGGATAATTTCATGCATTTTTCTGCAGAAAACGATTTCAAAAGATATTAAAAACATTTTGGGGAAAATAAATGATCTCTCCATATAGAAGAATACATATAACTTATGTAGGTATGTTTTCCTCAAAGAGGTGAAGCATAGCTCCTAACTCTTTATGTGGCCTGTATGTGGTGACTAACTTCCAAAACATACAGTATAGAGAGTAGGAAGATATGAGAGGGGAAATTAAAAGTGGAAAATCTGACAAACAATCTCAGCCGAATGATCAGATGTGACATCAACAATGTTAAGTCATGATAATAGCTGGTTACCCTTGATATGTGATGAGAATCATTATTTATCTTGGTGATCTTCCTTCCAAAACTCAGAACCCCAGTCTTACCACAGGAGAGTTCAAATAAGAAAATATAAAGACATTTATAAAACATTGACCAATATTCCTCAAAACTGTTTGTTGTTGTTGTTGTTGTTATGTGCCGTCGAGTCGGTATCCGACTCATAGCGACCCTCATAGGGTTTTCAATGGCTGAGTGCTTTGGGATTGCCTTGGGAGTGGATTGCCAGGTCCTTCTCCCATTTATGTGGTGCTGGGAATTGAACTCGGGGCCTCAGAGACTGCAGCACAGCGCTCTACCCGCTGAGCTAAATCCCAGCCCTCAAAACTGTTAAGATGGTAAAAAAGAAGCAAGGAAAATATGAGAAATTCTCACTGTCTAGACCTACCTTAGGAGATATGATGATCGAATGACAATTGGGTATTCTAGACATGTATTTAGAACACAAATGGGGCATTAGCTACAAACTCGCTTTTAGGTATCATGAAGTTGGATCCAGTTCATAATGATCCTATGTACAAAAGAATGAAACACTCCTACACTGTGTGAGGCACACAATCTTTTTTATTTTTAAGCCCATTGTTGCAGACATTTTGTCAATTCATCTAGTTGAGGGTCTTCTTTTTTCTCATTGACCTGTCATTCTTTTTTGTTTGTTTGTTTTGTTTCTGTGGTACTGGGAGTTGACCCCAGGGCCTCATGCTTACATGCTCTGCAAGTGCTGGACCACTGAGCTGCACCCTCAGCCAATTTTGTTTGTTTGTTTGTTTTTGAGACAGGTTCTGGCTAAGTTATGGAGGATCAAACTTGTGATCCTCCTGCCTCAGCCTCCTGAGCCACTGGGATTATAAGCGTGTGCCACCATGCCCAGCTGACCTGTCATTCTTTAAAACATGATGTCCTTCTCAAGGGACTGATCCTACTGGCAACATGTCCAAAATATATAAGATGCAGTCTAGCCATCCTTACTTCCGAAGGACATTATGGGAAATAAAAATAAACTTGGGCTTCAATTAATACTGATTTATCAATTTTGCTGCATTAGTTTTGTCTAATAGACCCTCCACAAGCCCCCGACCTCTCCGCAGCACAGTGGGGTGATTTGGGCTCACCTCTGATGTGTCTGGGATCCGGGCATATGTGTGCCCAATTTTCTGTGGAGTTTGCGACCGTAGGCCTGACCTGCCGCAACAGAAGGGAGGGGAGCCACGTCTTAGCTCTAGACGCGGATCGTTGGCACCAGCTTCCCCGTTCGCTCCGCGGCCACTATGAAGGGCGTTTGTGGGCCCCCTCACGGTGACTCACCTAGGATCTGCAGTCTGTGTCCCGCAGGCGTGGTGAGAGTGTGCTGCCAAGGTTGCACTCCGTGTTGGGTCCGGGCCGTGGGTGCGTGTGCGCAAAATCCCCTCCAAGTCTCTGGGATTCTATCCTCTGTCTGTGTGATGGCGAAATGGCGGCGTCCTGCTGCTGGCCACTGTGTAGCTCCTCTGAAGCCTAATCCTTGATTTCAGTGCACACCTAGTTTCATTCTCTATCTCTCAAACTAAATTATCTCTGTTTCTATTTATTCAATTGGCTTTTTTAAACCCCTAATCGAG